>PVIY010012574.1:0-61594 GCA_004026745.1 Myrmecophaga tridactyla
AAAAAAAAAAAAAGATTTTGGCAGAGCCTTAATTCATCCAGAACTTGTAGGGGAGTCTTCTTCCTTGTCTCCTCTAGCTTCTGGAACTTGCCAGAAATCCTTGACTCCTTGACTTGTAGATATATCTCTCCAATTTTCACCTTCATCTTCACCTGCACATGTTCTCTCTGTGCTATGTCCCTTCTCTTCTTAAACAGACACAGTCATATTGGATTATTACCCACCTTAATTCAGTTTGCCCTTATCTTAACCTGATTATATCTTGAAAAACCTTATTAGCAAATAAGATCATATTCAGAACTATGGTTATTAGGATTTCAACATATCTTTTGGGGGGCATGTGATTCAAGCCATAATATTAGAGTCAAATCATAGCATAAATCAGTTGGGTAAGTACTGCACCTGCTACAGAATGAAAGATTCTATAACCCAAAGCAGCTGCCTAATCTAAATAATAATGTCTGGCCAGAGCCAGGAAAATATGCATAGGACTGAATTCTGATGATACAGAATCAGGAAGGTTGAAATATAAAGTTGCATTTGGAAAAGTCTGTCAGTGTATCAATATTGTGCTATGATATGGAATTTTATTTTTTACAATAGCCCCATTAGGATGGCTCCTGATTGCTGTTAAAGTGATAACCCCATCCTAAGTGAAATAAGAATGCTAGAACTGCCATAAAAGATGGTGAATGAAGAGATCAAATATGTCAAAAAGGAATCTGGTTAACCAAAATGGTAGCATAAGATGTTCCAGTGTGCCATTCGTATACAGAATCTATGAACAACTAGCAATAATTGGCATAACAATCTTCCTCAAAAATGCAGAAAACAGTTAAATGGTTGCAGTAGCTGGGTGAGAGCCAAATGGAAAACCATGCTTTAAAAATGGTCGAAGAAGCTCACAGTTCCCATTCTGGCTCCTTCTCCACTCACTCCCCAGCCTATGTGTGGAGCTAGCCTGTGCTTCCATTGTGGGTCCCTGGCCCTGTTCCAGAACAAGACGGAACAAGAAATTCATCTTGGGCTTTCCTCCCAGAACTTTCTCTGCCAGCAGAAGCAGAGAAAATTGGTATATGAAACAATTAAAAAAACAATAAAAAAAAAAGTGACCTAGAGCAAAAGATTACCTGCTTTAAGTCACACAATAGAGCATACAGGAGAGAAAGCCTATTTCAGAGGAAGTAGAGAGGGCTTTCAGATTATTGTAAATGGGGGCATTGCTAAGGCCATGAGCAAGCACAAGCCATGGATAAGATGCAGGTTAAGAATGGGGAGGACACTGAATTCACTATTTAAGGTTGAGCTTCTTGATGAGAGCATGTGCTGGATTAAAATTGTTATGTACCCCAGGAAAGAAATGCTCTTTTAACCCAGTTTTGTGGGTGCAGACTTATTGTGGGTGGGATCTTTTGATTAGGTTATTTTCATGGAAATGAGACCCACCCAACCGTGAGCAGGACCTTTGATTAGATTATTTCCAGAGAGATGTGGCCCCACCCATTCAAAGTGGGTCTTAGTTAACTGGAGTCCTTAAAAGGGCTCACAGAGAGAGCTCAGAGTGCACACAGAGAGCAGAGAAATGAAACCAAGACATAGATGTCTGAAGATGCAGAAGATGCTGATAGAGCCCTTTGAACCCAAAACCTAGCGAAAAGGACATCAAATGTCACGATTTGCCTTCCCATGTGACAAAGAAACCCTGGATGTGATCAGCCTATCTAGAGAGAAGATAGCCTATTGTTGGTGCCTTAGTTTAGAAATTTTCATGGCCTTTGAGCTGTGACTTGTAACTTAATAAAGCCCTTCATAAAAGTCAATCCCTTTGTGGTATATTGCAATCCAGCAGTTTTAACAAACTGAAATAGAGGGTTCAAATAGGAAAGCATCAACCAATGCAGAGCCAATTTGCAAGAACTATGAAGGGTGTTTTTGTGTGTGTGGTGGTTGGTTTGCAGCTCAGGTACTAAACCTGAGTTCACACTTCAAATATTAGAAAGTACAGTGTGCTACAAAAGATTACAAAACAAACAAAAAGAAACAGAAAATGAGGGCCCATCCAAAGAAACAAGACAAAATATCAGAAATCATCAACACAGAAGATTAGACTGTGGGCATACCAGGAAAAGACTTTTAAAAAATGATCCTCAATATGTAAGAAGATAAAGGAAAACATTGAAAATGAACTAAAGGATATTAGGAAAACAATGAATGAACAATATGACAACCTCAATTTATAGATATCCTTTTTGTTTGTTTGTTTGTTTGCATGCTGTATGGCAGGGATCACATTGCATTCTTGTTCCATGTGAGTATCCTGTTATTGCAGCACCATTTGTTGATGTTTTTTTTCCTTTCTTTTGTTTGCTTGTTTATTTCTTTGTTTGTTGTTTGTTTGTTTGTTTGGAAGTGTTTGGGCCAGGAATCGAACCTGGGTCTCCTACATGGCAGATGAGAATTCTACCACTGAACTACCCTTGCACCACTGAGATAGACATTTTAGAATGGAATCAAACAGAAACACTAGCTCTGAAGATCATCATAAGTGAAGTGAAAAATTTCCTAGAGGATTTCAACAGCATATTGGAGCTGGAAGATGAAAGAATCCGTAAACAGTTGACAAGAACAATGAAATGATTCAGTTAAAGAAAGAACTATATGCTTTATACAAGAGACTCACTTTAAACTCAGAGACCCGGGTGGGCCATAGTGACTCAGCAGGTAGAGTTCTCGCCTGCCATGCCAGACACCGGGGTTTGATTCCCAGTGCCTGCCCATGCAAAAATAAATAAATAAATAAACTCAGGGACCCAAGTAGCTTGAAAGTGCAAGGATGGAACAAAATATCATAAAAATAGTAACCAAAGGTGACCTGAGGGTGCTAACTTTTATCAGATAATATGGATTTTAAATAAAAAAATAACTTTTATGAGTAAGAAAGACGTTCGTTCACTATATACTTTTAAAGATGTCGATTCAACAGGAAGATATAAAAATTATAAATACATATGCACTTAATGGCACAGACAAAAAATATATGAAACATATATTGACTGATTTGAAGGGAGAAGTAAATAGTTCTATATTGAGTAGGAGACATCAATACACCACTTTCAATCATAGATAGATCATATACACAGAAGATAAAAAAAGGATTGAAGACTGGAACAATGCTATAAACCAACTAGACATAATAGACAAAGATAGAACACTTCGATAAATAGCAACAGAATTCAGATTTTCCTTTAGTGCACATGCATCATTCTTCAGGATAGACCATATATTAGGTTACAAAATGTTTCTTGATAAATTTTAAGATATTGAAATCATACAATCGATCTTCACTGACCTCAATGGAATAAAGTAAAAATCAGTAATAGAAACAGAACTGGAAAATTTACAAACATGTAGAAATTTAAAAAAAAACACTTAAACAACTAATGGATCTAAGAAGAAATAACCAGGGGAATCAGGAAATATCTTGAGGCAGATAAAAATGAAAACACACCAAACCAAGACCTAAAGAGCTGAAACAAAGTTAGTGATGAGAGAAAAATGTAGAATTCTAAATGTTTACATTATAAAAGAAGAAAGATCTCAAATCAGATACTTAAACTCACAACTGGAAGAACTAGAGGGGAAAAAAAAGCAAACTAAATGCAAAGCAAGCAGAAAGAAGGAAATAAAAAACAACAGGAAATCAACAAAACTAAAAGTTTTTTCTTTAAAAGATCAATGAAATTAACAAAACTTAACCTAGACTGATAGAAAAGAAGAGACCTAAAATCAATTGAAAGTTGGGACAGTACTACTGATCTCACAGAAATAAAAAGGATTGTAAGAAGGATATCATGAAAAACTGTACACTTACAAATTAGATAACTTAGATGATATAGATAAATTTCTAGAAACACACAAACTACCTACAATTTTCAAGAAGAAATAGATCTCAATAACAAATAAAGAGATTGAATTAGCAAACAAAATCTCCGAGGAAAGTCTCAGCTCATATGGCTTCACTGATGAGTTTTACCAAACATTCCAAAAGAATGAACACCAATACTGCTCAAGCTCTTACAAAAAATTGTAGAGCAGGGAACACTTCCTAACTCATTTTAGGAGGCCAAAATTCACTGCTAAAAGATAGAAGCAGCCCAAGTGTCCATCAACAGATGAATGGATATATAAATTGTGGTACATATGTTCAATGGAACATTATTCAGCTGTAAACAGAAATAAAGTCAGATACTTGACAGGCTGGATGAACCCTGAAGACATCATGTTGAGTGATATAACCCAGGCATAGAAAGACAAATAATGTATGATCTGACTGATATGAATTAATTAAAATAAGAAAATTTCATAGAGTTAGATGCTAGAACGCAGATTACCAGGGGCCAGGTTGGTGGTAGGGGATGGGGTTAATACATAAATGGCATGGGGTGTCTGTTTGGGGGGACCAATGCAAAAGTTTGGGTGATGGATGATGGCAATAGTAGCACAACATTATGAGTGTAATTACCTCCATTGAGTTACATATTTGAATGTGGTTAAAAAGGAAATTTTTAGGTATGTATATGTTGCTAGAATAAAAATTAAACAATAAAGCCATAGGATTATACAACATAAACAATGAACACTAATATTAACAATGGTATAGTTAATAGTATAATTATAATATTGGTTCAACAATTGCAGCAAAGGTATTACACTAATTGGTAAGTGTTAATAATACGGAAAATTATGTTAGGAGTTATATGTGAACTCTGTATTTTTTGCACTATTTTTCTGTAAACCTATATCTTCTACAATTTTTTAACTGTTATTTGGATATTAAAAACAGTAAGTCTCAAAGAAATGGGCATGATAGAGTGGATTAATAATGTCTCAAAGGGGATTTGAGACATAATGTCTCATAATTTGAGACATTATGAGACAAAGTATCTGAAGGACACTCTATTAACCAAAACAATAAGGAATTATCTGGTAGAAGGGGACATAAGAATCAGAGACTCTCAGCAGTGCCTATCATCTACAGCCCAGGGATAATAATGGGAGACTCTGTCCAGAACTTGCCTCCCTGATTGCAATGGGAATGACAGGATCTCAGGATTAAAAACACCAGATGGCAGCATTTAATCAGATTTAATCATCAGAAGTAAGGTGGGTGCCACTAATATAATGAGTAGTGAGACAGAATTCGAATCATATGGCCCTGATCCCCAGAGAGTTATGGAGAGGTTGATTGAATAATGTTTCTCTAGGAGAAAGGTAGATAGGCTACCAACAAGTATATTGATCAACATAAAAAATAATAAAAAAACAGATGATCATAAAACTGAGGGCAGCTGCCCCAAAGAAGAGACATGATCTTTTGCCCAATTTGTAAACCCAAACTTGTTTTCTGACCTGGAATTCTTTGGAAGACAAGAATTTCAAATAAGGAAACAAATACAGGCTTAGTTAAAAGAGATTTTATTCAACTTGATTATTTCAATAAGGTATTTCAATAAGGAGGAATTGAAATAGTGGGAAAGAGACTATTGCAATGAAGAGAAAGCTCTAATCATAAAATATTCAGGCACTTCAAAAGTGCTTAAGGCAAAAAGGACTTTCATTTTATAGGAAGGAGTAAAGAAGGGTGGAAAGAACCAGGTGTCAGGGAGTTGGATGAGTGGGTCACATGATTGTAAAGCTGATGGTTTTCCTTGAGTCTGTTGATTCTCAGGAAGGGCCAGTAAGGAGGGGTTTTCCAAGTTTCAGTGATAATCAAGCCTGGATTGTGTGTCAAATTTCAGGATCAGGTGGGAAGGAGGGATGTTTATCTAAAATGCTATCTATTTAACAAGGATTTTGTTCTGACTGATTGGTGATGACAAGTACATCAGAAACCATTTATATAAAAAAGAAAAGGGATTTGAATGATATGTCTATATTTTAATAGCTAGAGGGAATTATCCAGGATTCTTACCTAACTTATATGAAGAAGAATGGTTCTTTGTAATAAGCCATTGCCACAAAGCATGGGGAGCTTTCTTTATTATAGTTTTCCAGGATCTCGGGGCTTGAGTAAAGTTCAAAATTTTGAACAGAAATGACCTAAGAAAAGCACCATAAGTGAATACAGCAATGATTCTCCAAAAGCAAGCTATGGCCATTTGCTCAGGTAACTGCATACTTGGAAAAAAGGAAAACCAGACATTTCACAGAACTCTTAGCCAAAAATTCTGGGTTGCCATTGAAATTTAGAAAACCAAAGCATCATCATGGCACAAATGCTAGAGTGGAAGCATTTGTAATCCAAGCAATACATGAAGTCTTGGCACATGTGTAGCTCACAGTATGTCTACTGGATACATAGTCCCACTAAGTGGTCATTTCCCAATCCTAAAATCCACAAATGGAGCAGACATACTTGTTAGTTGGCAGAACTCCCACATTGAGTAAAATGCCTGTGAGATATAAACTACTTTCTTGGGGGAAGACAAAGAATAACCCCCTGAAATCACCCTTCCAGGCAAAGAGCAAAAAACAATATTCAGAAATTAATACCTCTCTCAAAGACCTTGATGATGACTGGGTTTTGGCACTCATCACATTCCCATCATATTCACCAATCTGGTCCCTAACAGTCTGGATGTATAGTAGAGATAGAACTGGACTACTGCAAATATAATGAATTAGGAGCCCCAGTTGTAGCTAGCAGCTGTGCTAGCTGTGGTGTGTTTGCTAGAGCAAGTTAAAGTAACTTCAAGTACATGGTATGTAATAATTGAGCTGGTTGTTAACTACTGCTATCAGGAAGAAAGATCTGAAAGAGTTCACATTCACTTGGGATGAATAACAGTATGCTAATCGTTTTGTCCAAGGGCTATGTTAAAGTTCCCATCACTGTTATAATAAAGTTTAAAGGGACCTGGACTATTTAGACATTTAGGGGAATATCACATTGGTTCACTATTTTGATGACATCAAGTTAGTCTGGTCAGATGAGCAAGAAGTGATAAGAATATTGGAATATCGTTAGAACACATGAACTCCCAAGAATGAGAAATAAACTTTAGAAATATTCAAGCACCCACAACATCCATGAAGATCCAGAGGTCCTTTAGAGAACAAGTTATTTCACTTCATACCTATGCCTGCTGGAAGGGAAGCACAAAGTTGAGTAAGACTTTCTGCATTCTGAGGGAGCATGTTCCACCCCTGGAACTACGTCTATGAATGGCATGGATGTTTGCCAGCCTCAAGTGGAACCCAGCAGATCTAGGTTGTGGTGGAAGCAATCCTGAAACTTTAGCCATATCATCTGGCAGACCCTATGGTATTGGAATTAGAGCTATCTGTGGCAGGAAAGAACAATAGTTGTAATTTGTGGAAAACTCCAGTAGGAGAATCCTAAAGTTGATCCCTAGTGGTAGGGAGGAAGGCCACTCATCTGCAGCAGATAATTAGAGCAAGATGCTAGTAGGCCCTGGTAGATACAGAGTGATACTGTAGCCAGAACCCACGCCAAGGAGCCATCTACTATGATTTAGGGCATGTGATAGACTAAGGGGCACAATTTAAGCTTCGGGGACAGATGACCCAGAATCCCATGGTATCTCCTGGTGCCCCTTCCTCAGATCACACCTATGGTCATATGGAGGAATTTTTTATTGCCAGCTTTTGAATATAGAATTGTCAAGTTTAATTTATGGATGGTTTAGCTCAGCATGTGTGATCAAGCCAAATATAGACTATGGCTTTATTACAGTTCAGTTAAGGGGTGGTCTTCAAAGAGAGTAGAAAAGGAAATCCTCCTAGTGTGCAGAGTTTCAATCAGAACACAAAGTCATCCACTTTGTATGGTGAGAGAAGTAGAAGATATAAACCTCATAGGCAGCGGCAAAGGGCCTGACTGGCTTGCCACTGATAAGTAAGAAGAAAGATAAAATAACTGGGGCAGAGTCTGGAGTTAGAAGCTTCTGAATAGACTGCTGGGGATAGCCATAAAATATGAAGAGTTTTGTCTGGCATGTTAAGGACAACCAGAGGGTATCCATTGTGTGAGAGACATTAAATAGTTAGACAGAATGACTCTTCCTTCTAACTTCAGCCAATCTCTACATTGCTCCCACCCCCATTGCTAGTATAAGGGAAGCATGAATGGAGATATCATTGTGGCAAAGATGGAGGTTTTGCATGAGCCTAAAGTGTGGCCATCAAACACTCAAACTTTTAGCAACAGAGATCAATGTTGAGTCCATATGTGGAACCATCTCTCAAAGACACCTAACAACTACTTGGTGGTATATTAATTATTTTGGACATTTTCACCCTGTGAAGCAGCAGCAATTTATCTTGACTAGAATATACAGATATTGTGGATTTGGCCTTATCTTCCCTGTCCATAGGGACTTGTGCAGCAACACTACCCAAAAGCCTACGGTGTTTAATTCACCAACATAGAATTCTACTTAGCATTGCACTGGAATAAGTAACTCACATTATCTCTAAAGAGGTACACATAAGACTAAGTAATCCAGTCACAGTCTGTGCATTGGAGCGATACTTTTGAAGTATAACCTGCTTAGAGCTGATATATCCAAAGATGAGCGTTATTCTTCTCAGCAAAGGATACAATGATCCTTTTATGACATGTGCCTATAACAGGTAGGGAATCATGGGTTTTAGATAAAATTGGCCCCACTTACTTTTATTTTCTCTCACTTCATTGAAGGGAATTTAGGTCTCTAGTCCCAATAACCCTGGGCTCAGTAGGTCAGAGGTCTTGGTTCCTAAGAGGGAATGTCTCCAGCAGGGAACATAATATGATGCCATTAAACTTTAAGCCAAGAGCCACAAATGCCACCTGGTCACTTCAAATTGCTTGTGCATTGGAATGACTGTACAAGGAAAGTAGTTGTCATCCTGGCAGAGGTAACTGGCCATGTTTATCAGGAGGTAGGACTTTATGTAACGCAGACTGGGAAGAATGCACGCGGTGCTCAAAACCTTTTGGAAACCACGTGACTATGATTTCTGTTGAAAAATCATTTGCATAGTACATAGACTTATTCAGCCTAACACCCATTTGCAATTGTGGGTATAGCAGAATGCTGGAAATTTTAGCATAATTAATTGTTCCCATGATGCAGTAAGAAGCAGCCTACAATGAGAAATGTGTTTCCATAACATTGTATTTTTCTTGAGCTAACATTTTATTTATATTAACCTACTGACACTATTACTCTAAATGAATTTGAATTTTCCCCTCAAGGACAAAAAACAAACCAAAAAAAAAACTAGTAACAAAGTATAATTACGTAATATAACTTCATGAAACAAAGAAACTATCATACCTGCTGTTTAAAGCTCAGGATGTATACTACCTTACAATCCTGAACCATTTATACCTCATACAACACCCAGGATAGAGTCCATGGCATTGGTTTAAGATCTTTGTAGTCAAGTGACCTCGGTTCAAGGCTCAACTGCCAGTTACCAACCAGTGTGCAGCCTTCAGTGGGCCACTCAGTGCATCTTATCAGTTTCCTCATCCCTTCTGTTTGGCAAGATAGTACTTATTTCATGGCTTTCTGATGCAAACCAGTGGTGTTATTATTGGTCCTTGAAGTTTAGAAGAGACAATGACATGCATTATATCCAGCAATATCTGATAATCGCTTCATAATTTGTAAAGCTTAACCTATAAAGAAGTATGAGATTTTTTATTACTGCAGGCCAGTAGCCAAGGGCCAACACATGAAGTGGGCACTTACTTAGGTTCTTCTACTGATGTTGCTAATATAAGTACAAAAAAGAACTTGAAGAACAAGCTAAGGGAGGTATCTGTGGTGATATATTTTAAATATATTACAATGTTAATAAGAGAGTAAACCCAATTATTTTAAACTATCACCAATGCTAAATAATAACCTGGCAATTTAACACAATTTTTAAATTGTAGCTCATGTAGCATTCATTCATCAACTGGTCTATTTACACTATATACAATGGATTATTATTGATTGACTAGAGCTTTAATACGTATTTTGGGAAAGTTAACTGGTGTGAAACAATTATGAACTATTTGAGCATTATCATTTATATACGGACCCTTTGGTACAATATATATTATGAGAGTAGGTTCAATTGATCATTCATTTGTCACAATCCATTTTGTAACCAGAAGTATAGTTTGTAAGAAAATTGGCTAAGGTTAAATGGAAATCTGAATTAAAATTATCTAAATCAAATGGATTAATATTGGGACAACACTAATCACCTAGACATTGTTTGTACTGAAGTGTAATTGATGAATTCTATTAAATGAATTGGCTAACCTCGAGTCACCCCTCCCCACAATTATTGCCTTATGAAATACTTTTACATGCAATAGATAGTATTTTCAATTAATGTCTATCTAACACCAAATGCAGACTATCAGGAGGCTTTCTTTACATGATTACAAACATTTGGATAATTCAAAATGTTTGACTACAGTTTTTTTTTATTTGAATGAAATGTTTGACAGTTGTCTTAGTCAACCAGAGCTGCTATGCTGTGACACACTGACTGGTGTAACAATAGGAATTTTTTTCCTAACAGTCACAGTTTTAGTGTCTAGAAGTCCAAACTCAAGGCGTCAGTATGATCATGCTTTCTCCCTGAAGTCTGTGGCATTCTCTTGTTTGCTTGCATAATCCTTGAGGTTCCTTGGCTTGCATTTCTGCCTCTTGTCACATGGCTATCTCTCTTTTTGCGTGTCTTTTTTACAATTCCCACTCAGTTCTGGATTCTTCTTGTGACTTTAACTTCTGATTTCTCTCTATAAGACTCTCAGTAGCATAGAAAAAGGTTTATCATGATTCAATTTGGCCACATTAAATGGTCTTGGAAGATCCTATTCACAAATGAGCCTACAACTTAACTGATAATAGATCTTCAATTGGCTCTATTTACAAATGGGTTCATGCCCACAGGAATGTGGATAAAGATTCAGAGCATGTTTTTTGTTAAGGTATATGACTCAATCTACCACCATATTTTTGGTAATTGGTTCCATCTAAAATAATGGATAATTTTATGCTTTTAGGAGATTAATCACTGATTTCATTCAGTCTACTGATTTGCAATTTTTAATATCTGCTGTATTGGTTTAGCAGCCATTTCCTAAAATTTCTACAAATACATTGTAAAACTGCATTGGTTATTAAATGAAGTAGATTACTTTGTCTTCAAACTTTTTTGAGACAGCATCTTTTAATAACTGAATAAAACAAAATTTAATCCAATTTTGTGGAATCTTTAAAAGAGCATATTTTTCTAGAGTGTAAAGTGGAGTAGGAAGTTGATTACACATAAATACAAATAGAAAAGCTCTCTCCTTGATGAATTTGTCCTCAAAAGTATTTCCTGTAACACTAGTGAAGTCAAAATGATTGGAAGAAAGGGAGGGAACAAAATGCTTCTTATAACCAAAGATAAAAGAGGTGGAGGGGCAGAAAGTGGCAGTAAGAAGTGACACAGTCAAGGTATGAGGGTGGACAGAGCCAGCAAGCGGAAAGTTGGGGCAAATGAAGAACGAAGAGATATTGAAGTATCTCAAAGCCAGTGAAGGAGATAATGCAAAGAAATTTAGAAAATTTAAGTCATTCTAATTTTCCAATAAAAATGAAACAATAAAAGAAAGCAATGAAATGGAGATTGGTGAATTTTGATAGGGGAAATTTCTTATAGAGAAATACACTTTGTAAGGGAATAAAAATAATGTAAATACACTTTTCAGGGAATAAAATACATAAAGTTAGGGAATTTTTAGGCACTCATATGTAAATTTACTTATTTATTGTTACAAATACTACATGATTTCATATAGGCATTATGGTAGATATAAAGATAAAAATTATGTTTGCTCAAGGAACAAATAATCATAACACAATAAAATAGCTATTTCAGAAAGGTATGTACAATACACAGTGGAGGCACAGGCAGATCTATATTTGGAAAGAGGTTAATGGAGGAGGTAGCATTCTGTGACAGGAAAGTTAAATAAGCATTCATAAAATGACGTGGATTATACTATGATTGAAGCAAACAGAGTAAGAGATGTTCTAAAGAACTGTAAGGAATCTAGTCACTCTAGCTAGTACTGCAATGTCACGGAAATAGAGTTAGTGCTGAGACTTGTAACACAAGCAGGCATGAAATCGACAGGTTTTGTGCGCCTCAGAAGTTCTAGATTTTATGGTGAAGGTGAACTGAAGCAATGCAGTTTTGAGTCAGACAGTGACTTAATCAAATCAGCTATAAAAAGCTGACTTGATGGAAGCATGGAGGATGAATGAGATATGGAAATATTAAATGCAGAGAAATTATTAAAAAGATAATTGAAACATTACAGGTGAGAAATGATAAAATCCTTAACTGGGGCAATGGTAATAGAGTAGGAGAAGAGGAGATAAATATTTAAAGCATAGAGGTGACAGGATTTAGTGATGCTAATTCTTCTGTATTTATGGGTCTTAGGTATATCCAAAGTTTCTTTGCCCTCAGGACATCGAAGTTGTCTTGCCCATTTAGTCCTGTCCTCCACATAATTATCTTTCTTTATATGAATCATGACATGAAGAAAAAAAAATTGGCAAGTACTGTTCATTCTTATTAATGCTTTTTTTGAGAAAGAGTTTCAATGATAAACAAAATGTTAATAGTCGTAAAAAGATTTATTTCCCACTAAGAAGAAAATCCATTATTTTTAATTACAACCAGGACAACATTACTTCAATGCCATAGATTTCTTTTGGGCAAATCAGGAGCGATAGATAGCAAACTGCCACCTGCCCTATCTCAGACTTGCAAAATTGTTCTGAACTCATGATGCCCAGCAACACTATATATACATAATTATGTGTCAAACATTGTGTTTAATTACTGGAGTGAGAGTAGTAAGGAACAGAGGGACTCCTTCCCTTAGAGAACTCAAACACAGTGGGAGAAAAAAATGATGCAAATAATCTCAAAACTAAGTTCGTAGTTACCAACCAGTCATAGCGCTACTGAAGAAAAGTTCAAGATGGCAGCATGAGAGTCTGATAGAGATTGTAGTTCACAATCAGATGAATGGGATGGAGGCTGAAAGAAACTGTTCAGAAACAGAGTGCAGTGGAAGGCTGTCTTACCAGAAGAAGTAGGGCCAATATCCCTGAGCTGAGTGAGCATGGGACTGTGGAGTTACTGCATTGAAGAAAGGCCAGTTTGGATGGAGCCAAGTGTGGGTAGGATAGACCTATGACATGGGGCTGGAGAGGAGGCAGAGGGAAGGTGAGGCAGGGTACTGCCAGCTGCGTCAAGATTCTGAGCTTATTCATAGGTGATGGAAGGATGTTGAAGTTTTAAGCAAAGGAGTAATTCAATTTCTGTGTTAAAAAGATCTGATAGCTGCTTGGAGCACTGATAAGAAGTGGAACAGAGTTGAAGTGGAAAGATAAGTAAGAGACTGTTACAATGCTCAGGAAGGGGATAATGGCTGAGGCTAAGGTGATGGCAGCAGAAATGGAGAGAGGTAGATGGACCCAAGGTACATATCAGAGATAGTGTGAACAGGATTAAGACAAGTAATGACTTAAGTCTAGCATAAACACATCTCATTTTAACCAGAGCTCATATATTATAATATAAACATTTATTTTAACATTTTTCACAACTTTGAACTCCTTCTTTCCACATAGAATCTCATATCTGAAAACATGTACCAAATTCTATTATCAGAAGGGATTGGTAAAGATAGCCTGCCTAAACTGCCCAGGTCCTTAGTTTAGAATTCTTTGTAGTAAGTGGTTTTATAGATTAATTGCTTATTTTCTCTTTTTTCTGTTTTTTTTAATATATATGCTGCATGGTGGTATTCACATTCTATTCTTTTCCTATATGACTATCCCATTACTGCAGTACCATTTGCTGAATTTGGGGGGTGGGTCAGAAATGCATGGGCCAAGAATCAAACCTGGGACTCCCACATGGCAGGGGAGAATTCTACTACTGAGCTAGCCTTGCACCCCCTCTTTCTGCTTTATTTTTATTTTTTATAGCCCATTAGCATCTTGTGATAATTTATAAGAACTGGAAAAAAAAACCTGATTAATAAGAATGCTTCTGAAGAATTAACTTCACAAGTGTGAAGTTATCCAGTATAGAAAGAAGTAAAAGGTCATTCGAATACAAAATTTATATATATAATTTATATAGCTCTTATATATTAATAAGATAAAAGGGGAAGGCAATAAATTCTAAGACATAAAGGAAAAATAGTTATCATGAGCTGGCCCTGGATAAAAGAATGTGAAAATGGCAGAAATCTGTAAGTGAGTATAATTCTGAAGAAAAAAGTGGAAAGAAATATGAACTTAAGTAACTCTTCCTTTTGCTGCTTAATTTGAGAATCGACTATAGCTTCCCCAGTTCTGATTGAGTATTCCCTTGAATTTCTCCTCAACATGATTAACACTACCTTTCTGAATGCTTAGTTATATTGCATTTGCATATGATGCATTTGCATAATATATTACATATTACACATTATATATCATATGTTATATGATATACTGATACATTATGCACATATATGTACATATATTATATACGAGTACATACACACAAGTAGAAAAGATACTATCAATAAGGGTCACAAATATGTGCAATTTAGGAAACAGTAAATACAGTTTGAGGTGTAATAAGGCCTAAGATTTTTAAGTACTTTATATCTTTTAGTCAGGTTTATGTGTAATTGATTGTTTTACTAATTGATTTTTGTGTGTGTGAATATAACTACAAGGAAATATCCGAGTAGCTGTAGTTTAGATTCATTTCTGCCAATCAAACCAAGGAATAAGCCATTTTCCCACTTTTCTACCGTTATTGTGAGGTGTCCCATGTGAATGTCAACCTTAGAACAACCTTAAGGATATAGTTTACTCTGTTTCTTTGTTGATTCTTTGGAGCTAGGAGGAGAATTTCACATTTTGTAATCTTGGGTTGAACTTCTGGACTCTCAGTGAGTATGGAGAGTATTACACTTTAACTCAGGAATAATCTGGATGACTGTCATAAACTTCTAATTTTTATAACTTCACTTTCTTAACTCTTCCCTGAGGTTCTTGTCTGACACTTAGAGTCTGACTGTAAGTAGAGTGATGTACATTCAATTTAATTTTCGCATTGTATAAGGAAGTCAGAAGTAAGAATAAATGGCCAATGCATGAATCATGTGGTAGCCTTTTGTGTTTTACAAAAAACATTAAGGGACAAATTTTAACTAGAGTTTCCTTAGTTTGCCAGGATGGTTATAATAAATACTAGACACTAGTTAGCATAAACAACAGGAATTTGTTGTCTCACAGTTTTGGAAGCTAGGAGTCCAAGTCTCCCTTGGCTTAGACCTTTGTGTACAAATATCCTTTCTTATAAGGACTCTGATTTTATTGGATTGAGGCCCACTGTGAGTCAATCGGTCTCATCTTAATAGGATCTTTGGAGATCCTACTTACAAGGCTTCAGGTTAGGACTTGAACATGTCTTGTGTGGATTGCGATTCAATTTCCAATGAGGGCCTATGTTAATTTCAGTTCAAAATAACAAAATAATGATATATAATAAGCCTACAAAATGTATCCAAACTAAAATATAGATTACAGAAATCCATTGCAAAAATATGGAGCTATAGAGTTCATCATATCCCAATGACAATATTTCTTACACCACATTTCATTAAGTTCTCTCTAGTAACATACTTGTTTCGACTTACATCTTGTAACACTTTTGCAATGAAGTATCTCTCTCTTGTCTTGAATTGCCATCTGTTCCCTACAAAAACGAAATTATGTTCTGTCACATTTTTAAAAATGTCATTCTCCTACTACTACTTGTGAATGCTCTAAAACTTTTCTCCTATCAGATGGCTTTATCTCCTCATATAGGTGATATTTCTGCATCAATCCAATATCAGCTTGAATAAACGACAGGCCATGTTTAGAATAGAGTGTTATGTTAAAAGGGACAATCACCTCCCTAGACTCTGATGGAATGCTTCAGTAATGGAATTTGTTACTTTCCTTGATACTGTTCTTCACTATAAATTTGAACGCTTTTTTTTTTTTGGATATTTATAAGCCACAAGTTCCTTTGAAAGGCAGTCATGTAGAAAATATTTCCCAGGTACTAAGATCAGTGTTTGATTGTATCTCTATAAATATTCAAAACTGTATTGATAAGAAGCATGAACATTATTTGGTTATTTTGCTCTGGATTTCCATTTATTATATTTGTTTTCTCTGAGTGTTCATCTCATCACGCAATTTAGAATCATTTGTGATTTGAATTAATGTGCTATTTACCTCTGTGTCTAGACCAAAAATAAAAGTGTTAACATTCTTCTGGGATACTTGAAACTGAATGCAATTTAATGTCAATAAAGCAGTATCAAGAAATAGATTGACAGAATGTTTCTACTTTTGGGAAATACAGCAGCATATCAATCATGAAGGGAGATTTAGGTATTCCTTAAAAAGGATCCCTTAAGACATTTGCATAATCTACTGTATAGGTGCAGTTAAGAAAGATGATGGATAATAGAAAACACATATTGAAAATGAAATGACTACAGGAGCTAACCTTTCATGTTATCACCATGAAAGTTTAGAGGCAGTGACGAGCATAACAAGTGTGAAATACCCTCAATATATTAATATGAGAAGTACCGTGGAGTGGAAATTCCTATTCAGAATTTCCAGAATTTAAAAGGTAGCTGATTTCTTAGAATGCCTAATTTTATAACTTTACACACGTAGGTGTACAGAGAGTTCATCCATCAAATTCATCATATTTCAATGCACATGTCTTATATGCATTTCTGTATTCAGAGAAGTTTATTATGCTTCAGAAATGGCCCCAAAAAGGTATAGAATAAAGATCCAGAAGCAGCAAACTCCATCCATATGATTGGAAATCACCTGCCTGGCAATATGCTTGCAATTGTGACATACTTTATATTCTTCCAGGAAAATCTCATTGCATTCACGGTTTTTATAGGTAGTGCAGGAGTATAAATTTTCTTATTTCATTCTTACTTTGGAAGCAATGAAGGGGGAAAAAGGTTGGACTCTATGGAATTAAGGAAGCATGACCTTGATTCACTGCCCTTCTGAAACACATTTTTCAGCTTTATATGGCCAAACTAGGACATCGTTCTTTAAGCAATGGAACACTCAGAAGACACAGGTGTATTATTTAAGAATGCTTTTGCTAAAACAAAATTCTTATGTTTTTATGGAAACATTAATATTGATATTTTTCTATATGTATGATTTCATTATTCCCTGCATGTTCATAGGCTTATACACTATGTCCTTTCTTTGTTACAATTTCATAATCCTTGTCTTCAAAAAAGCTGTATCTATTATCACATATACTTTCCTTATTTCACTAGTTCAATCATTGGTGCAAACTGTGGACTGTAACACATTGTATATGCATGTGTGCAAGTCTGTGTGTGTGCATGAGCATGCACACTTTTTCTGAATTTGGAAGATTTCGGCTAAAATGTACCTATAAAACTCCGTCTTCCCACTTACTTATTTTATAATAAATAGTTCTAAAAACTACCATATAGCTAATAAATGGTAGAAGATCTTTAATTCTTCCCAAGATAGGAGGTGATCTTTCATTTAAAGCATGCAAGAATATGGAATTTGCCAAGTCAGTAAGTATAGCATCCCTTACTTGAAGACAATGGATGCTTCCTCTTTGCCATTTGGAAGGGCAATAAGGAAATTTTCAGAGAAGTTCTTCTGCGCATCAAGAGTTAAGAATGTTTACAGAGTAGCCTATGTTTAAAGATAAAAACCTGAAAACAAGGAGTATAGTTTTTATGCCCAGTTTAACTTTCCTCCTCGAAATAGCTGTCTTTATCTAAAACGGTTAATTGAAATAATCTGCACGTGATTCTGGTGAGATTAATTGCAAGAGTTAGCAAATTTCCATTAGGGAACACTTTGCCAATAAATTTGGGGGAGGGGATGAAAACAATATTAAGCTAATAATAGTGTTCAGCTATTAAGAAAGACACTATGCTTTGAAAATAAGGTAATTTCAAGAATCCAGCAAATTGCCATAGAATTATGAATGGAGAAATGTGTGGAAGTAGGGCACACCTGCTCCATATTTAAAGGTACTCAAGACGACTTTGGAGCTTGTGCATATTTGATAAAGTGCTGATAAGAAAGCATTGCAAAGCTATCAAAAAAGCCTATGGGTAGCACATAAAAATCCAGAAGTGCTTCTATAGTTCCCCTTGTTGTGAGAAGCTCCATTTGCTTGAATATAAAATGGGAACAGAAATTTTACAAGAATGAAGCAGATGAGAAGCTCAACTCCATGTTTGGCAAATAGTGAGGCTCAATTTACTCTAAGCTTGAAGGAAATAATAATATATTCTATATTTGTTAACATTACAAACAGTATTATTTCCTGATTTTGAAAAGTGTAAATAATCTTGAGTGTTGTTTAAGGAAACATGCTTATTGGAATTCTAGGAAGCTTGTCAATATTTCACAACCCCTGTGTTCGGTGTTATACTGTCATTTTACACACACACACCTTCACACACACACAATAAAACACAGATATATAGTCCAATAACACCATAAACTTCAGTAGACTGTAGCATCCAACAGGTGTAGGCATCCTACATTTACCTGAAGGTCTCAATTTAGTCATTGTCAGCAGTATACAGATTTTAAACTTCAAAATTGTTTTGAAGTCTCTCCCAATAATACTTTTCTTGAATTGACATTGAATGATGGAAATGTCATTATTCAACACAGCAAAAATTGCTATTTGTCCTCAGGCCAATGTGCAAATGGAAATGCTCATATTTGGCTTATTCCGTAGGGAACACCCATCTGTCTTTTAAAATAAAATATTTGTTTAAAATTGTGATGGCATAAAAAATGTTGACATTTTACCCTTACATGTAAATGGAGTTCTTACCCGAGCCCTGGCATCTCATAATTTGGTTAAGCAGGTGGAATATTTATGGGTCAAAAATAGTTACTATAGTATAGAAAATGAAAACTTTAGATATTATATTTGAAGTTAAAGAATAACAAGAACTAAAGGATTGTGGAAATTGAAAGATGAGATGCAAGAAGATGAATATTTTAAATGGTTTCAAAATGATTAAATAAGTGTAAATGTTCTGACCATTGTTGGCAGGAACAATCTAAAGAGCTTCCAGTAAATGCCACTTTTTTTCTCGTTAGAAAAATATAGTTTGTGCAAGCAGCAAGAGCAAGCTGAATACAACAACAGATCTTTGAAATGAAGTTTACGTACAGAAATTAAAGGACAGAAGTTTCTATTTCTTTTTATAATAGATATCCCTAAATACACTAGAGTACAGCAATCAGACAAGAATACTGAGCTGGAGAACTCACAAATTTGAGCCAAAATAGAAAAGATTCATTTATAATGAATGTTAGTACACACAGTATATGTATTTTTCAACTGAAGAACAGCATCTCCCCATAACATGGTAAATAAAATTTTAAAAATCATACCAAAAGTCCAAGGTCACATTATTGTGAGTTCAGGGATCTGACCTCAGCTGCAATTTAGGGCTACTTGGTGATAGTTGTCCATTATGACTTTTTTTTTTCTTTTAGGATCTCACAGCTTTATTGAGTGATATATGAATTTGGCATTATTCCATTTAGAAAGTAGAAGAGAGCTCTATTGAGGGAGTGGAAAGGGGAAGTATGTATACGGTAAATGTGAAGCAAGCAAGGAAATATTCTGACTGGCTGATGCCAAGTTTCCATTTTACAGGATGGGTGGGTCTTACACAGTGGGGAGCATGTATACATGGCAGTGTGTCTAATCTGATAAACTACCTCTCTTGGACTGAAACAGCCTTAGTGCCTGGTGTTGCTTATCTGGAGTTTTGTGGGGACCCATTGTTCCACATTTTCAGAAACCCCCTGTATTAGTCAGGGTTCTATAGAGAAACAGAACCAACAGGAGATATCTGTAAATATGAGATTCATAAAGGTGTCTCATGAAACCATGGGAATGGAATGGTCCAAGATCCATAGGGCAGGCTGTGAAGTTGGTGGCTTCGATGAGGAAGTGTCTCAGTGAACTCTGCAGAAGAGGCATGCTGGTTAAAGAAAAAGAGTGACAAGTGTCTCTTCTTCTTTAAATGCCCTCAACTGACTGAAATATCTCATTTTCAAGAGACACGACTGATCCCAAATGGAGTCAGCCACAGTTGCAATCAACTAACTGATGATTTAATAACCTAACCTTCTGGTTTATCAGCCAGCCACAAAATATACTTGCACTAACCGTCAGGCCAGTAGTTGCCTGACTAGACAACTGGGCATGGTCACCTGGCCAAGTTGACACCAGAGCCTAACCATCACACCCCATGCCGGTCAGCTGTTTTTGTTTTCTGGAAAAATCCTTTCTTGGAAAGGGTCCTGTTCCAGCAATGTTGCCTTCTTTTGATCCTTTTCCAATGATCTCATTGGAAACTTGGGCAAAACACTCTGATTACAACACTGATTTATTTTCTTGTCAGGCAATTGAGTTAATCGATCAATCTATTTATTCCATTTTTCCTATTTTGTGTTTGTTTCCTTTCTTGATTGAAGTGAGGTTCATTGGGAGACTGTTCAATGACATTTAAGACCCTTGGAATCGGGTTACTTAGTTGAGTGGATAGCGGATACAGCCCTTTCTCCAAGTCAGGGTGTCTATTATTTTTATTTTTATTTTCTTTTTATTCTTATTCCATTAGTGGAGTGGAGACAGTCCCATTTCTATCTCATTTTCCTTTTGATTAGCTATTTTAAGAGCAACCATCTGTCTTGACAAGAAATTTGAACAAAATTCTGAAATGCAGTTTGTATAAGAAAGAAAAACATATAGGCTGATAATCACAATCAAAAGCATAAATTCAAATGGAGTGTACCGTTCCATTAAATCAAGATCCTATGTCAGGACATAGGTCTGTCCATTGAAATGTTTGAGCCTGGCATCACAAAACACCTTCTCTTGATCCTTTAAAATTTTCAGGTTATTTATAACTGTGCCAGACTTACTAACATCAACACAACATTGTTGGTGAGCAGTGAGACCAGCTCGAGTCCCTCTGTTTGGCAAGACATGGTACTCAGCAGTCAACCTCAGCCTGGAGGGTCTTCAGAGCAGAGGGTGGTGTTAATGATCTGTTTTATAATTTTAAATTTTAAATATATTCATAATCGCTCCAGGTCATATGTTCTTAGGGAAATTATGATGGTGCACCTGAAAGAATGGGAATCGCATATTACAGTAGGTCAAGCGATTGGGGTGGGTGGATCTTATCCTACTTTTGTCAGTTTCAGGCCAATGTACGAAAGACTTGAAATCAACTTTCTGTCTGACATTTAGGGTAGACAGCATATGCAAGATCACAGGATCCAGTCCAATTTATAGGTAGATAACAAAACCATGTCATGATCTGCAGTTTACAAAGAGGTTGCAAAATAGCTCAGATATTGAACAAGAGCAAAATCAGAGGCCCCATATGTTGGTTTCATTAGATTTGGCCTGATTATTTCCACAAGAGCAACAAGAATGGTGGTTTAACCTTTGGGCTTTTTAAAGTTTGCTTTGCTGGTAGTTTTCATAACAAATCTCCGATTGGGCTTTTAAAAACCTCTCAAGGCCTAAGGAAGCCAAGTCAAAACTCAACACTGTGTTTCACCTGCATGACCTTTAGATTTGGGTGGATTCTTCTTTCTTGAAGTCCCCAAAGTATCTCTGGTTCCTATGCTTGCCAGAAAGCAACTTCTTTTACTGACCTGTAAGGATGGATCCAGTTAGCAGACAGATTTTTGCAGAGAGTTTTGTAAGCCTTAGCTCCATAAATTCAACCTTAGTTCCTTAAAGGTCTCAGGTCATGTCTGATTAAATGAGCATCCTTCTCCAACATTACATTCCAGTCAAAGCCTTTGCTATAGAACTCATGTCTCCAATTATATCCTGTTAACAAGGAGGACAGATTCTAATGGAAATGATGCCAATAATTATTTCACCATAACAGTAAGTACATTCAATAAGAATTTCTGAACTCTGGAGGACTCAGAAGAAAAAAGAGGAATGTTTTGTGAATTATGGCTAGCTTAAGGGAAAAGAATAAGGGTTCCTTGTATCTAGAAAAGAGAACACTATCTCATCAGCAATAATCCAAGGAGAACTACAATCACTCTTTCCAGTTCATTCAGTCCTAGGTAATCAGTCTTTGTCATCAGCAACTTCATGAGCTCATCAGCTTTTCCACCAGAGTTCTGGAATCTTCGCTCAGCCTTGTAGTCTCAAAGTATTTAAGCCATGTTGGTAGGAGTCTGGGCCACAACGTCCCCAGCACAGTCCTTTCAACTGGTCTCTGAGCCAGTCCTTTTTGTCAAAGACAAAGCCCTCTTGCCTGTAGCTGATTGCAAGTATTTTGAGGGAAGCATCAGAATAAAAACTATCCATTGATGTCAAAAGACTTCAAATGGCTGTGGTTCACTTAGTGCTTGTGTACAGGGCAAATGAATCAGCAGTAGCTAAAATGAAACTTTAGACTGAATCAAAGACCAGGGACCTGGATTCAAAATCTGAGCCTTCTCATCAACAGGATTGATCTGCTAAGCTTAGGCTAAAGACTGGAAAAACACAAAGAGAGTGGAGCTGGGATCTGAGAGGGATTCATAAGGATCCTTGGAGATACTGGGGAGATGGAGAACTCAAAGTGTTCAGCTGGCACCTTTGCCTATCTTTCTCATTATCCCCAGAGCTGTGGGTTTTGGTTCCCATCTTTATCACAGAAACTCCAAACTTATGGAACACATAGGGAGAAGGATCCATGATGAGCCTCTCTATGGGGAAAGAGACAAATCCAGAAGCTGTGGCATTCCATACAGGACAACAACTCTTGGGCTCTGAAGATAGGCTGCTGGCATCCTCAACTCCTCCGTCACATGGAAAGGCACATAGACATCTGCTGGTCTCTCCCTTCTCTCCCAGGTTTCCTTGCTTCCAGCTTCTGTCTTCAGTGGCTTTCTCTCTGAGCTTCTGTGTGTGTGTCTCTCTCTCAGCTTCTCTAGGTCTCCATTATGTCTTAAATATCAGTGGAGAACAGTGTTCTGGTTTCAGAGGGTTTCTTGAATGTGGAAGAGATTCAAGAACTTGCCCATTCCATTTTTACTAGTTCTCTATGTTCAACAGTGGTTCAATTCTTGGGCTACAAGAATTCTAGTGTAAAGCAGATTCTCTGCTTTCTAATATTTATTTGCTATTTCTTCACTTGGACTTGCCCTCTTGTTCACATCCAGTAGCCATGCTGAGCAGATGATGGGAGAGAATGGGAAGACAGGAGCTAATCACATGTTATCTGAATTCATATTCATAGCCAAGTTTCACTGTAGTATGATATTTTACATCATTCATGATATACAAAGATGACATTGATGACTTCTCATCATTATGGCATGCAGTCATTAAGGGACATTATTAAGACATGCATCTAAAAGTTCAGAAATTCACATTCATTCGTCTATTCTCTCTCATCCAGGCTTTCTTGTGGCCAGTGACGTGAATATGGAGATTATGCTATACAGAGAATTATAAATGTCAAAGAAAAATCTGTACTTGCTGTGAAAATACAAGTAAGTAAATACAACAGCGTACAAAGAACTCTGGTTTCTTTACCTTGCATTTAGTCAATGTAATGGACATTTGCATTAGCTTGTGTATTCTTTTTTCCAAACAGATTCCATGAACTTTGGATTGCAGTTTCATAGATTATTTAAGTATTTTTCTACCTTACCCTGATTAAGGGAAAGAAAGTGGCCTAAGTTAGACCTACCAGACTCACATTTTCAACTTGATGGAGGAGTAGATAATAGTTGGAATTATCCATCCCATCACCAGTCTGAGGACCAAAATATTACTCATATGAGGAGGCATTCCGTAATGTTATTGATGATGAACTCTCCAAAGTCTCTCCAGTTGAATGAGGGGTATTATCTTTCTCTGGAGTCCTTCCTATATATATGTTTCTGGGAAAAATGTAGTGTAGAAGCAAGGCCATTCCAGATTAATTCTCAGCTACATAAGACTAGTGGCACCCAATTCTACTTCAGCTTAACTTTTTCCTAATACATTGCAATATCTCTGTGACACTGTTCATGGAATCTTATTCAGGGTTTTGTTGTTTTGGTTTGGTTATTGTTTTGATTTGGTTATTTAATATATAAGTTATTATAAAAGTTTCCTGGCTTATAGGTTTTTATGCAGAACAATTTTATCCGATATCCACAGTAAATAAGTTGTTTTCTTCTCTAATTTTGACTATAAGGGGTGATTTTATATAGAAATATTTATTTTATTTAGAATTTTATGTAGGGATTGATCTATATATATAATACTGATTTTAATAGGATATATATATATCATACAGAGAGATTATATAGGATGATGGGAAGTTTCCTTCTTCATTCTCTCTTCATGGGATTGTATACCTTGAATTCTGCAAATATATAGGACTGTACAGGATGTTATTATATACGATGCAAATAATTCTATCCAGTTCAACCAATATATTCATTCATTCCAATGCATTTATGCATTAGACCACAAATTATGGAATATATATTATGCCCCAAGCATCATGCTAAGTACTACCAATAACAAATGAACAAGAAAGAGGCCCTTACCTGACTCAGTCATACAAGTTTTTTTTTTAATTAAATTTTGTGAACTTTCATATTGTTTATGTACAAACCTAGGATGAGGTGGATTGAGTTTATTCAATATTTTAAGCACTTACATCAGAATTTGAAATGATTCTAGTGATAATTCTGGTATATTTGAAAATTATGGCTCCTTGCTTCCACATTTTAATGAATTGATAATTAAAAATTGAATGAAAAGGAAGATGTATCTTTAGCAAACTCTGCATGAGGAAAAAGGTGGGCATCCAGCAAGATAACAGTTTTGACAATATTTTTAATGGTTCAAGTAATAATGCATTTGAAAACAGACTCATAATGGTGATAAATAATAAATGATACACTGCTAATAAATGGCAGTAAGCACTTAATAAATATTTGCAAAATGAATGTATGAATGAAAAACATTAATGATTATTTGAAAGAATGGGAAAATAAAATCAATAAATGGCTGATTGCTTGATACATGCAGTGTGGGGAGAAGTATAAAGTATAACCTTACCGTATTAACATGTTTTCCTTAGTATCAAATGAGGATAAAGTTATACCAGGGCTGTTGGTTGGTGAGAACAGAAAGTGGCTAAGACCTGGCTGTGTTTAGAGCATGGGAATATGTTGTGTGTCAGATTTAGGCAAGAAAACTTGCATGAATCAATGAATCAACTTGGGCACTAATTAAATAGAGAGCTGTTGAACTATTATAGCATCCAGGCCTGAGACAGGGTGTAGAGTACCTGTCATCATTTTTGTGTATATTATTCAATAAACACATGAGTGTTATTCAGTAAATGTATATATAGTTTCTGTTATATGCTAGGCATTATGGAAAAAATTTAAATGCAAAAATAGTTTCTGCCACTGACATATGGAAAGTCTTATTCTGGCACTCAACAAACATTCATGGAACACCTACTGTAGGAATTACTTCAGTGAGAAAAATAGACAAAACTCCTTGTCTCATGAATTCTATATTGTAGCAGTAGAGAGTTGGCTAGGGATGATCTTTTATAGTAGAAGGAATGGGACAAAAACAGAAAGAACAGAATGGAAAGGAGGAACAGAATACAATATGAGTATAATGGGAATTTTACCAAATTTGAAATTTCATACTAAACAAGCATGATCAGGAGACTTAGAAACACAACACTTCAATATAGTCCTCAACCTCAACTCAAATCTGCATATAATCTTAATTTTTCTATACCTTTCTCTAACCCAGGAAAAGAAAGAAGAACATTGGCTGACAAAAATCCCAATAAATAACAGGAAGGTAAATTATGCATATAGTCTCATTTTTGCCTGCTTGAATCACTTTATATTGAAGCCAAATACAGCTTTCTATTGTGCATTCTTCACACCTACACACACTGATTTGTAGAAACAAAGGTCTTTCCCTTGTTCAGGAAAAATCAGATTCTTGGTTTGGCTGATATCTGCTTTCTTGTTTTTTAATTTTTTATTTCAAATTTTGACCACATTAATTCTCATAACTGAGAATAGTTAAAAACCATAAAGAAAGATACTGTGGAGTGTCCCTATATTCAAATTTCTACACAGTTAGATGTTACTTTAGTATTAACTACAGTGTTTCTGAATTATTACTGTAATATTTCAGTAATGAGATAGAAGCTGTCAAGGTCAGAACAGCTTCATAAGGCAGATGTACAAAGAAAAAGCATTAGATCTGAAAAATGCAATTGTAGCTGCTCCAAGGAATGTTTTTTATTAAAGTAATAGACCCAGGCTCTCATGTAGAACTGTGAGATCCCAGAAAATACCATGTGACAAGTGTGCTCATAGCTGAAAAGTGGATATCTGTTTCTATTTCTTTTATATTTAACACATAAAACACCTTGGCACATTTTATTCCAAGTAAAGCACAATTAATATCCGTAAAGCTTAATGAAAGTGGTTTTTCTATGGGAAGATTAATTTAAATGACTTTAAATTGGATTTCTAACTTATTGGACATAGCAACATTCTTTGGAATATGCATGGTGGTGTGCGGGGGGAACAGTGGACTGCACAAATGATGGATGCACATCTGCCTGGTGCATGTCATACCTTCTCTCCCTTGGCTGTAATGGGGAGGTCCAGGACTGGATACACACCCTAATGAGCATAAGTTGGCCATTGCTCCCTTCTTTCTCACTAGAAAGCACAATGATTTATCTAATAGCTTTTCTCCAATGCAGTTGTTCAATCACTGGTTGAATTTCAGATCATGGGATAAATCTCCTAACCTCCTTTCTTATCATCACACTCAGTTATGAATGGTACAAACAGACCAAAGAGAAGACAAAACACTTATTGACAAATATTTACTCGCAACCCCCCAAACCACAAGCATTTATTTGGAATTGACACTTACTAAAAATCTGTATTAATATAATTCTCTTGTGCCCCTCTTACTACCTTGTGAATAGATAGTTCCAGTTTTTCTACTATTTAACCAATAATGCTTTTTGCAATGTTTTATGTTTAATTAAATATGTCCATGAATCATTAATATCATCGGAACATAAAATGCCCATAAAGTTGTTGATTTGACAACAATATGACCAGAAGGCATGAATGTTCTTAGGTATTCTGAGATGCAAAGCCTCTCTTGGAAAATATTAATATTGTGTCACTATGTGATATTCTGACTCTTAACCAAACACAGAGCTCATTACTCTAGTGAACTAGTGTTCAGAAACCTATATCTTGGCCTCATATTTTAGAAATTTTTTAATAAACGATTACTCTAGAGGATCAAAAGTATATAAGAGCAAACCCTTCTTCATTTAAAAATAAATATGATGGAAGAGTTCCAGGAAGATGGCCGAATAGGGTCGATCTAGTTCAGCCTCGCTCCAGGGAAAAATTAGAGAAGGGATGGGAGGGTGGTGGAGATGGCAATTTCAGAATGTAACTGACCTGGGAGAGTCTTCTGCACCACATAGGGCGGCCCTGGTTGCAAAACTGAGGAGCTGAGAAGCAGAGAACTGGAGACTGTCGGCTGATGAAAACAGTCTAACAGGGGAGCCCAGAACCCTCAGGAGAGCAGGGACAAGGAGATGGGGACTAGGAAGTAAGCTAAGTCATGTTCTGTGAATGCGCTACCCTCACTGGTACAGCCCCACAACCTGCAACGCCCCCCAAACACATGAACCCCGTCACCCTCCTCCACTCCCCGCTCTCCAAGCACACTGCCCTGAGGACCACTGGCACACATACCCGCCCCACAGCCCCATACCAAGTGCAGTCCAACCCACCTCACCTGTGCCCCTCCTAAGCACTACCTCCCCTTCCCTACTTCCTGCTCCCTGCAGGCCACCACCAGCAGCAGAAAGGCTGGGGGCACTTACGTCCATACCCAGGCTACACCCACCCCCAGTCCATAGAGTCACACAGGCCCACCCTGCCCCCTGAGCTCTCCAGACAGGTACATCAGTTTATGGCACTCCTAGACCCATCCATGCACATGGTCCCCAGTTACACCCCCCAGCTCTGGGAAAGCACTGACCTGCACAGCCAGGACACATCCGCCCCAAGCCCTTGAAGGCTTAACACAGACCACTGCCATAGCTCTGTGCATGCGCATAAAGGACCCCAAGCCCTAGACCAGCACACACCAGAGTCATGTCCCCAGACCCATGCACCTGCACAGCACACTCTCCCCGGCCGCTGGGCACCCATGTTCACAGGCACCAGCATAGCATCCCAACCTGTGCCTACACCTGGGCTACAATGCATCTACGCACCGTTGTGCCCCACCTCATGCCCTGTGTCCTGCTATACATCCACCCCACAAACACAAGACTTTAGACTACTGAATAAAATCAACTTCCAAAGTAAATCAGTCAAGATATTTACATGTGGTGAACGAAACAATAGATCACTAAGCATATCACAATGCAGACACATATAGCCCAGTCTGTCAACCAAATTAAAATATCAGAGGAGACACAAATCAAAGATGTTCATATAACTCCACTAAATAAAATAATTGGAATGGCTAATGACATAAAGGAGATCAAGAAGGCACAGAATAGAGAGGAATTTGAAAGTATAAATAGAAAAATATCAGCTATCACAGAGATTAAAGATTCCATAGAACAAATAAAAAAATATACTAGAGAAACACAAACAGCAAATTTGAAGTGGCAGAAGAAAGGATGAGTGAACTAGAGGGCAGGATAACTGATTTGAAGCACTCAAAAGAGCAAATGGCAAAACATATGGGAAAATTTCAATTGAATCTCAGGGAAATGATGGACAAAACAAAGTGCATAAATATAAGAATCATTGGCGTCATGGAAGGAGAAGAGAGGAGAGTTGAGGATATAATGGGGGAAATCTTCCCAACCCTTATAAAGTACAGAAATATGCAAGTCTAAAAAGCCCAAGGAACTCCAAACAGAATAAATCCAAATAGGCCTTCCCCAAAACACATACTAAACAGTCTGTCAAATGTTGAAGAGAAGCAGAAAATTCTGAAAGTAGCAAGGGGAAAACAATCTACTATATACAAGGGAAATCAGATAAGACTGAGTTCAAACTACTCAACTGGCACTATGAAGGTGAGAAGGCAGTGTTATGATACATTTAAGATTTTGAAAGAGAAAGACTTCAAGCCAAGAATATTGTACTCAACCAAATTGTCCTTCAAAACTGAAGGAGAGATTAAAATTTTCACAGACTACCAAATTCTGAAAGAATTTGTCAACAAGAGACCAGCCCTTGTTGGTTGTTCTAAACGGAGTTCTGTCAGCTTAAAAATAAAGACAGGAGTGGGAGGTCTCGAGGATGGCATAGAACTGAAGAGTACCAGTAAAGGTAACCAGTAAAGTATAAAAACAGAAAGAGGGAAAAGAACATATAGATCTGACAAATAAAATCCAAAAGATAAGATGGTGGATTCAAGAGATGCCTTTTAGTAATAACTTTGAATGTTAATGGACTAAATTTACCAATTAAAAGATAAGAATTGGCAGAATGGATTAAGAAATATAACCCAGCTATACACTGCTTACAAGAGACTCATCTTAGACATAAGAATACAAATAGGTTAAAAGTGAAAGGATGGAAAAAGATATTCCACACAGGTTGTAACAAAAAGAAAGCAGGAGTAGCTATATTAATATCAGGCAAAATAGACTTTAAGTGTAAAGACATCATAAGAGACAAAGGAGGATAATATATATTAATTAAAGGGACAATCTACCAAGAAGAAATAACAATCATAAATGTTTATGCTCCCAAAGAAGGAGCTCCAAAGTACAGACATTGGCAAAACTGAAAACAGCGACAGATGTTTTAACAATAATAGTAGGAGACTTCAGTACACCACTCTCCTCTATAGGTAGAACAACCAGGCAGAAGATCTACATGGAAATAGAAAAGTTAAATAACTTGATAAAGGAATTAGACCTAACAGACATATTAGGTCATTGCACTCCAAAACACCAGGATATACATTCTTCTCTAGTACTCATAGAACATTCTCCAGGAGAGATCATTTGCTGGGGCACAGAACATGTCTTTATAAATTTATAAACCTTGAAATTTTTCAAAGCACTTCCTATGATTGCAATGGAATGAAGCTGGATCTCAATGACCACAAACAATAAGAACATTCACAAATATATGGAGGTTAAATAATACACTCTTAAAAAAACAGTGGGTCAAAGAAGATATTGCTAGAGAAATCAGTAGCTATCTGGAGAATCTGGAGATGAGTGAAAATGAAAATACAACTTATCAGAACTTATGGAATGTGGCAAACGTTCTGCTGAGAGGAAAATTTATTGCCCAAAATGCCTATATTAAAAAACAAGAAAGAGCAGAAATCGAGGACTTCACTGCTCACCTGGAGGAACTGGAGAAAGAACAGCAAACTAAGCCCCCCAAAAAATGGAAAAAGAGAAATAAAAAACATTAAAGAAGAGTTAATGAATGGGGGAACAATAGAAAGAATCAATAAAGCAGAAGCTGGTTCTATGAGAAAATCGATAAAAATTGATGGGCCACTAGCAGGACTAACAAAGAAAAAAAAAGAGAGGATGTAAATGAACAAAATCAGTAATGAGAAGGTGTGCATTACCACAGACCATGAAGAAGTAAAAGAAATCATAAGAGGATACTATGAACAACTGTATGCCAAAAAACTAGACAAAATAGATGAAATGGATAAATTCCTGGGAACACACAAACAAGCTACACTGACTCAGGAAGAAATAGAAGGTATCAACAAACCAATCACAAGTAAAGAGATTCAATCAGTGATCAAAAATCCCTACAAAGAAAAGCCCAGTGCCAGTTGGCTTCACAGGGGAATTTTATCAAACATTCCAAAAAGACCTAACACTAATTCTGCTCAAACTTTTCCAAAAAAAAATTGAGGAAAAATGAACTCTACCAAAACTAATTTTATTAAGCTAATGTCATTTTAATATCTAAACTGGGTAAAGTTGCTATAAGAAATAAAAACTACAGGCCAATCTCTCCAATGAACATAGATGCAAAAATTCTGAATATAATATTAGCAAATCAAATCTAACAACACATTCAAAGAATTATACACCATGGCCCAGTGGAGTTTATATCAGAAATGCAAGGGTGATTCAACACAAGAAAATCAATTAATGTAATATAGCACATTAATATATCAAAAGGGAATAATCACATTCATCTTGATTGATGCTGAAAAAGCATTCAACTAAATTCAACATCCTTTTCTGATAAAAACCCTCCAAAATATAGGGATCAAAGGTAACTACCTCAATATGATAAAGGGAATATATGAAAACCGATAACCAGCATCACACTCAATGAAGAGAGACTGAAAGCTTTCCCCCTAAGATCAGGAACAAGACAAGGATGCCCACCGTCACCACTATTATTCAACTTGTGCTAGAAGTTCTAACTAGAGCAATCAGGGAGGACAAGAAATAAAAGGCATCCAAATTGGAAAGGAAGAGTAAAATTCTCATTATCTGCAGATTATAAGATACTATATTTAGAAGATCCTGAGAAATCTATAGCAAAGTTACTGGAGCTAATAAGCAAATTCAGGAAAGTAACGGGATATAAAATTAGTGTGCAAAAATCAGTAACATCTCTAAACACAAACAATGACCTAGCTGAGGAAACAGTTAAGGAAAAATTTCCATTCAAAACTGCAACTAAAAGAATCAAGTACTTAGGAATGAACCTAACCAAGGATGTAAAGGGCTTGTACACAGAAAACTACATAACATTGCTAAAAGAAATCAAAGGAGATCTAAATGGGTGGAAAGACATTCCCTCCTCATGGATAGGAAGGCTAAATATAGTTAAGATGTCAATTCTTCTCAAAGTGATCTACAGATTCAACACAGTACCAATCAAAATTCCAACAACCTAGTTTGAAGACTTGGAAAAGATAGTTATCAAATTCATCTGGAAGGGAAAAATACCCCAAATAGCTAAAAGCACCCTGAAAAAGAAGAAACTAAGTGGGGGGGGATTAACACTCCCTGGCTTTACAACCTATTATAAAGCCACAGTGGTCAAAACAGCATAGTATTGGCACAAAGATAAAAGTATTGACCAATGGAATTGAATTGAGAATGCAGAAATAGACCACCAAATCTATGGTCAACTGATGTTTGACAAGGCTCCCAAAACCACTGAACTGGGGTGAAATAGTTTTTTCAATAAATGCACGTGGAAGAACTGGATATCAATAGCCAAAAGAATGAAAGAGGAACCCCTACCTTACACCCTATACAAAAATTAACTCAAAGTGGATCAAACATCTAAATATAAGAACTAGCACCATAAAGCTTTTAGAAGAAAATGTAGGGAAACATCTTCAAGACCTAGTAATAGAAGATAATGTCCTAAACTTTATACCCAAAGCACAAGTAACAAAATAAAAAAATAGATAAATGGGAACTTTTCAAAATCAAATGCATCTGCACCTTAAAAGACTTTCTTAAAAAGGTGAGGAGGGAGCCAACTCAATGGGAGAAAATATTTAGAAATCACATATTGGACAAAGGTTTGATATCCTTTATATATAAAGAAATCATACATCTAAACAACAAAAGAGCAAACAACCTAATTATAAAATGGGCTAAAGATATGAATAGGCATTTTTCTGAAGAGCAATTACAGATGGCTCATGAAGAGATGTTCATTTTCATTGGCTATAAGGAAAATGCAGATCAAGTCTACAATGAGATATCACCTCACACCTATAGGAATGGTGCTATTAAACAAACAGGAAACTATACATGTTGGAGTGGATGTGGAGAAACTGGAAACTTATGCACTGATGTACTGCTGGTGGGAATGTATAATGGTGCAGCCAGTATGGAATACTGTTTGGCAGTTCCTTAGGAAACTAAATACGATTTGCTGGTTATATATGTGCATGTGTGTGTGTATATATATATATATGTGTGTGTGTGTGTGTGTGTGTGTATGTACATATAACTTGGTATTTAGAGAGAAGAATGAAGTCAATCAGGTTAGGGTTAAAGGAATTCAGAAAACAAGGGTAAGGAACACAATGTCTATAGTTTAGAATCAGGCATGCTCTTTGAGACCAAAGGAAAAAAAGTTTTATTGGGTCTGGAACTGATATCTTCTGTAGCACATAATCTAACTCAACCTATCTGTAGCCTCATGTGACCAACTGAAACACAGGACACCCAGAATAAGAAAGAAGTCCTTTAATCCTGTATAGATTAATGTAATGCCTGGATACATCCTAGAATATATTAAGCAGATAATCAAAATGTCCCTTGAGGGATGGGAGAAAAAATGGCAATGTCCCTTGAGGGATGGGAGAAAAAATATGGAACTATTAAACTTTATCATCAGGAATCCCCTGATATTGTGTGAAATTTAAGGGACACCCAAATCAATAGGACACACACTTGATCATGAGGTTTACTCATTTGAAGCTTATCTAGGTAGCAGAGAAACTTAGCCTATCTATAGGTATGCCTAAGAGTTACTTTTGGAGAATCTCTTTTGTTGCTCAAACGTGGCCTCACTCTCTCTCTAAGCCCAATTCTGCAAGTGAAATCATAGCCCTTCCCCCTCTATGTGAGACATGTCATCCAGGGGTGAATGTCTCCCTGGTGTTGTGGGAGATGACTCCCAGGGATGAATCCAGACCTGTCACCATGGGATCAACAATTCCATCCTGACCAAAAGGGGGAAAAGAAGTATAACTAATTAAGCATCAGTGACAGAGAGAATTCAAATAGAGTTGAGAGGCTACTCTGGAGGTTGCTCTTACACAAGCTTCAGTTAGACATTGCTACCTATCATAAGTTGCCAACCCCCAAGCAAAACCATTCCAGCCAATCCTAAAGAACACCTAGGGCAATATATAAGATTCTACAAGGCTTCCATGCACTAGGGTAACTTTCCAGAAACCTACAACCTCCAGATAGGTCCCCGGACCAGGTAAGTCCTAAAATCTAGAGGGGCCAGCCTCTCCAGAACATCAGATATTTTAATCTCTCTACTCCATATTAGTGACAGCCCCTTCCAACATGAAAAAGTTAGAACAGCCATAGCCCAAACTCCCCTAAGAGAGGGATAGAAAGTCAAAGGTGATGGTGGAATTATACAGAAAAGATAGGATTTAACAAAGGAATATGATTGCTGAATCATTAAATTGATATCTCTTTTAGTCTCCACTATCTAAGAGCAGCTAGAAGTAAAAATCTAAAATTGTGAAATTGTAACCCATGTAAAACCCTGAAAAATGTTCTACAAGTAATTGTGGTGCTGTGCTTTGAAATTTATTGCTTTTTTGCATATATGATATTTTTTCACAAAAAAAGAAAGAAAAAATTGATTGTGATGATAAAGAAAAATATTTTTTTATCCTAGTCTCCTGTATTCTGGAGCAGCTAGAAGGAAAAACCTAAGAGGATCATATGGTAGCCCATGACAAACTCTGGGATCTGCCTTGTAACTACCTGTTGAAGAGTGCTTTGAAAACTATTGCTTTTTTATTTCTTTGCTTTGTATATATGTTGTGTGATACAATTAAAACATTTAAAAAAAAGAATTAATGAAAATTGAGCCTAAGCCTCTTTTAAAAAATAATAAATAAAGTTGATGGTTTTCTAAGAGGAGTTTCTTGATTTCATATGGCAATCATTACTCATTTGAACAATAATTGAATACCTCAAAGCTTAAGGCCAATCAAAAGGCTAATATTCGTGCAAGGACTAGAATCAGTCAAGACTTCCTGACTCCCAAGGTGGTGTCATTTTTCAGGAAAGCCAAGATTTTCCCTACGGTATAGGAAGTCATAAACCCTAATATTACTTCTCATGCATTCTTTTCCATAACCATGGCTTAGGAACAAATTATATCCCCCCAAAACAGATTGGTTATAGTTGACCACAACACTTAAAACATTTTAGTTGTGATTCATATAGAATACGGAGAAAAGCGTGGTGCCTCCATCATATTGATTTGAACTCAGATACCAATTTTGCCATAGTTAGCTGTGTGATTACAAGCAAACAATTTAAACTATCAGGCTCTGTTTATCCCTCCACAAAATAAATATAACATGCTTCACTGGTTTCACAATTTTTTTAAGATGATCAAACAAGGCTGTGTGTCCAAAAAGCAAATTGTTCCTGGTGTATAATAAATTTTGCATACACTTCTTACATGCAAGTACTTGGATTGCTTGCTTACAGTGTTCAAATTTACTAAACAATTGGATGCTTACTACACTCTTTTGACAGCTTTCAATTCTTTTAATTATTAGCTCATTTAATAAACAATTACTGAACACTTAGTAGCTATCATCATGTGTATACAGACATACATGAAGCAAAATCTTTGCCTTAAGACTTTTATGTACTATTGAAACCATAACAGCTCCAATTTGTTGATAGCTTGTCATATGCAAAGAATCACACTAAATACTTTTCAGACACTATATTATTTAATTAACTGGTGTCAAAGTCAGGATTTGAATCTCAGTTATACTTTGAATTTTGGGCCCAAGTTCTTATTGGTGCAATTTGCTACTTTGAAAAAAACAAAATATATTTTGATACAAGGAGAAAAGAGCAATAATTGAGTTGCATAATGAAACATGTCCAATTTTTGCTATTTAATTTTCAACTGCATGCCAATTTAAGTAGAGAAAAATAATTTCAATTTTCTTCTTTGAAAAATAAACAATATTTTCGCAAACAAATATTAAAGTTATTCATAAAGCACTTTACAAATCTGAATATCTTTACATTCAACTTTCTTTGAAATCATGATCCCCCTAAATGTTTTTTTATAAATTAGCAAAATGTTGGACTTCTTGGAAGATGGCCAAATAGAGTAGCTCAAGATTAGACCTGCTCCACGGAAAAGTTACAGAAGGGACAGGAGGGCGACTGAGGCGGTGGTTTGGGATTGCAGCTGATTTGGGAGAGCCTTCTGCACCACATAGGGCAGCCCTAGTTGCAGAGGCCAAGGAAATGAGCAGCAGAAAGCTGGAGCCTGGCAAAAAGGTGTGGAGCTAGCGGGAATGTATGGATGGGAGTTGGGGACTAGGAAGTAAGCCAGGCTGCATTCCTTGGGTGTGCTACCTTCACCAGTGCTGCCCATGACCGACAACTCACCCCACACCCCATGCACCCAAACCACATCATCCTCTCCCATTTCCTGCACTCCAGGCACCCCCACCCCTTCAGCCCCAGTGCACATACCTGCCCCCCACTCCCACCGCAAGTGCAGCCCAACCCACCTCCTCTGCACCCCTACTGAGCACTACCTCCCCCTCCCTGCTCCCTGCAGACTGTTGCCAGCACATAAAGGCTGTAGGCACTAACCTCCATAACCAGGCTACCCCTGACCCCCTGCCCTTGGAGTTGCACAGCTTCACTGCACCCCCATTGAGCTCTTTGCATCAGTTTACAACCCTCCTAGACCCATGCATGTGCACGGGCCCCCAATAACATCATTCAGCTCTGGGAACCTCAATTACACCAGTCCTAGAATGCACATGCACACGGCCCTCAGTCACACTTCCCAGCTCTGAGAAAGTGCTGACCTGTGGAACCAGGTCATGTCTGCCCCCAATCCATGAAGGTATAATGCTGAACTGGTGCCATAGTTCTACATATGTACACAAAGGGCCCCATGCCTTAGACCAGTGCACAACAGGATTACATCCCCCAGACCAGTACACCAGCACAGCTGCATCGTCCCTGGCTGCTGGGTGCCCATGTTCACAAGCATCAGCCTAACATCCCCAAACTGTGCCCATACCTGCCTGAAATAAATCACTGCACTGAGTGCCCCACCCTGTACCTTGCTCCCTGCTGCACAACCATCCCACAAACAAAAGGCTTAGACTACTGAAAGAAATCAGCTTCCAAAAAGAATAAATGAATCAATGTATTTACATGCCACAAAGACAGCAGAAGATCACTAAGCATATCACAACATAGACAGATAAAGCCCTGCCTAATGACCAAATTAAAACACCAAGGAGACACAGACATTGGAACAACCAATCAAAGATTTTCATACAACACTACTTAATAAAATAAGTGGGACAGCAAATGGCATAAAGGAAATAAAGAAGACAGTAGAAGAGCATAAAGAGGAATTTGAAAGAATAAACAGAAAAATAGCAGATATCACAGAGACTAAAGACTCCATTGACCAAATAAAAACATACTAGAGGCATACAACACCAGATTCGAAGAGACAGAAGAAAGAATAAGTGATATAGAGGACAGGATAACTGACTTCAAAGATTCAAAATAGCAAATGGCAAAAAAAAAAAAAGATGGAAAAATTTGAATTGTATCTCAGGGAAATGATAGACAAAACAAAGCATGCAATATAAGAATCATTGGTGTCCCAGAAGGAGAAGAGAGGAGTAAAAGGCTAGGAGGAGTAGTTGAGGATATAATGGGGGAAAGCTTCCCAACCCTCATAAAGGACATATGTATACAAGTCAAAGAAGCCCAATGAACTCCAAACAGAATAAACCCAAATAGGACTTCCCCAAGACACATATCAATCGGTTTGTCAAATGTTGAAGAGAAGCAGAAAATCCTGAAAGCGGCAAGAGAAAAACAATCTACTACATACAAGGGAAACCAAATGAGACTGAGTTCAGACTACTAAACTAGCAACTTGGAGGTGAGAAGGCAGTGGTATGATATATTTAAGACCATGAAAGAGAAAGACTTCCAGTCAAGAATTATGTACCCAGCCAAATTGTCCTTCAAAGTTGAGGAAGAGATTAAAGTTTTCATAGACGAAGAAGTCCTGAAAGAATTTGCCAACAAGAGACCAGCCCTAAAAGAAACACTAAAAGGAGTTCTGCCTGCTGGGAAAAAAAAAAGGCAGGAGATGGAGGTCTGGAGGAGGGCACAGAATTGAAGAGTACCACTAAGGGTAATTTAAAGAATGCAAAGAGAAAAAGGGAAAAGAATATACAGATCTGACAAAATCCAAAAGATAAGATGGTGGATTCAAGAAACACCTTTCCAGTATTAACTTTGAATGTTAATGGACTAAATCTACCAATTAAAAGACACAGATTAGCAGAATGGATTAAGAAACATAATCCAGCTATATGCTGCTTACAAGAGACTCATCTTAGACAAAAGAATACAAATAGATTGAAAGTGAAAGGATGAAAAAACATTTTCCATGCAAGTTCTAATCAAAATAAAGCAAGAATAGCTATACTAAAATTGGACAAAATAGACTTTAAATGTACAGACATCATAAGAGACAAAGAAAGACACTATATATTAACTAAAGGGTCAATTCACCAAGAAGATAATACAATCATAAATGTTTATGCTCCCAATCAAGGAGCTCCAAAGTACAAGAGACAGACATTTGCAAAACTGAAGGGAGCGATAGATGTTTTAACAATAATAGTAGGAGACTTCAATACACCACACTCCTCTATAGGTAGAACAACCAGGCAGAAGATCAACAAGGAAATAGTGAAGTTAAATAACTTGATAAATGAATTAGACCTAAGAGACATCCCAAAGCACAAGGATATACACTCTTCTCTAGTGCTCCCAGAACATTCTCCAGGATAGATCATGTGCTGGGACACAAAACAGGTCTTTATAAATTTATAAACATTGAAATTATTCAAGGCACTTTCTCTGATCACAATGGGATGAAGCTGGATCTCAACAACCACCAAAGAATGAGAACATTCACAAATATATGGTGATTAAATAACACACTCTTAAACAGCCAGTGCATCAAAAAAGAAATTGCTAGAGAAGTCAGTAGCTATTTGGAGATGAATGAAAATGATAATACAACTTATCAGTACACTTGGAGTGTGGCAAAGGCTGTGCTGAGAGGGAAATTTATTGCTCTAAATGCCTATATTAAAAACAAGAAAGATATGATTCCTGGAGCCTGCCCATGTCAAAAAACAAACAAAAAGAAAAAAAAAAGAACAAAAATCAAAGACTTAAAAGAAAGCACACCTGTAGGAAATTGAGAAAGAACAGCAAGCTAATAACAAAGATTAAAGCAGAGACAAACGAGTGGGAGTACAAAAGAACAAGAGAAAGAATCAATAAAAACAAAAATTTGTTCTTTGAGAAAATCAATAAAATTGATGGGCCACTACTAAAATCAGAAATGAGAAGGGGTGCATTACCATAGACACTGAAGAAATAAAAGAAATCATAAGAGGTACTATGAACAACTATACGCCAACAAACTAGACACCTCAGATGAAATGGACAAATTTCTGGACGCACACAAACAAACTAAACTGACCCAGGAAGAAATAGAAGGTATCAACAAACCAATCACAAGTAAAGAGATTCAATTGTTCTTCAAAAATCTTCCTACAAAGAAAAGCCCAGTGCCAGATGGCTTTACAGGGAAATTTTATCAAACATTCCAAAAAGAACTTACACCGATGCTGCTCAAAATTTTCCAAAAAATTGAGGAAAAAGGAACTCTACCTAACTCATTTTGTGAAGCTAATGTCATTTTAATATCAAAACTGGGTAAAGATGCTATAGGAAAGAAAAACTACAGGCCAATCTCTCCAATGAACGTAGATGCAAAAATTCTGAATATAATATTAACAAATTGAATCCAATACATTCAAAGAATTATACACCATGGCCTAGTGGGGTTTATACCAGAAATACAAGGATGATTCAACACAAGAAAATCAATTAATGTAATATAGCACATTAATAAATCAAAAGGGAAAAATCACATGATCATCTCGATTGATGCTGAAAAAGCATTCAACTAAATTCAGCATCTTTTTCTGATAAAAACACTCCAAAAGACAGGAATTAAAGGTAACTACCTTAATATGATAAACGGAATATATGAAAAATGATAGCCATATCACTGTCAATGGAGAGACTCTGAAAGCTTTCCCCCTAAGATCAGGAACAAGGCAAGGATGCTCACTGTCACCACTATTATTCAACATTGTGCTAGAAATTCTAGCTAGAACAATCAGACAGGGCAAAGAAATAAAAGGCATCAAAATTGGAAAGGAAGAGTTAAATTCGCATTATTTGCAGATTATAAGATACTATATTTGGAAGAACCTGAGAAATCTATAGCAGTTACTTGAGCTAATAAGCAAATTCAGGAAGGTAACGGGATATAAAATTAATGTGCAAAAATCAGTAACATCTCTATGCCCAAACAATGACCTAGCTGAGGAGTCAGTTAAGGAAAAATTTCCATTCAAAATTGCAACTAAAAGAATCAAGTACTTAGGAATGAACTTAACCAGGGATATAGAGGGCTTGTACACAGAAAACTACATAACATTGCTAAAAGAAATCAAGGAGATCTAAATAGGTGGAAAGACATTCCCTGATCATGGATAGGAAGGTTAAATATAGTTAAGATGTTAATTCTTCTCAAAGTGACCTACAGATTCAACACAATACCAATCAAAATTCCAACAACTTACTTTGAAGATTTGGAAAAGCTAATTACCAAATTCATATGGAAGAGAAAGAGACCCCAAATAGCTAAAAGCATCCTAAAAAAGAAAACAAAGTGGGGGGATTAACACTCACTGAATTTAAAACCTATTATAAAGCCACAGTGGTCAAAACAGCATGGTACTGGCACAAAGATAGAAGCATTGACCCATGGAATCAAATTGAGAGTGCAGAAATAGACCACCAAGTCTATGGTCAACTATTTTTTGACAAGGCCCCCAAATCCTCTCAGCAGGGACAAAATAGTCTTTTCAATAATTGGGTATGGAACAACTGGGTTTCAATAGCCAAAAGAATGAAAGAGGACCCCTATCTTAAACCCTATACAAAAATTAACTCAAAGTGGATCAAACAACTAAATATAAGAACTAGCACCATAAAGCTTCTAAAAGAAAACGTAGGGAAACATCTTCAAGACCTAGTAATAAGAGGGAGCTTCCTAAGCTTTATGCCCAAAGCACAATCAACAAAAGAAAAAAATAGATAAATTGGAACTTCTCAATATCAAGTGCTTCTGCACCTCAAAAGACTTTGTAAAAGGTGAAGAGGCAGCCAACTCAATGGGAGAAAATATTTGGAAATCACATATTGATCAAAGGTTTGATTTCCTATTTATTCAAAGAAATCATACCTCTCAACAACAAAAGAGCAAACAACCTAATAATAAAGTGGGCTAAAAATATGAATAGGCATTTTTCTGAAAAGCAAACACAGATGGCTCAAAAGCACATGAAGAGATTCCCATTTTCATTGGCTATAAGGGAAATGCAGATCAAGACTACAATGAGATACCACATCACACTTATAAGAACGGCTGCTATTAAACAGGAAACTATAAATGTTGGAGAGGATGTGGAGAAACTGGGACACTTATGCACTGTATAATGGTGCAGTCAATATGGAAGACTGTTTGGCGGTTCTTAGGAAACTAAATATCGATTTTCCCTATGACCCAGCAATAGCACCATTTTGCATATACCCAGAAGAGCTGAAAGCAATGACACAAACAGCCATTTGCACACCGATGTTCATAACAGTATTATTCACAATCACCAAAAGATGGAAACAAACCAAATGCCCATCCATGGCCAAGTGGATCAACAAAATGTGGTATATACATATGATGGAATATTATACAGCAGTAAGGCAAAATGACGTTCTGAAGCACATGACATGATGGATGAGCCTTGAGGACATAATGCTGAGTGAAATTAGCCAGACACAAAAGGATAAATACTGTATAATTCCACTTTTATGACCAGCATGAAGGTATAATCAGAGGATTATACTACAGAACATAGGGGACGTAGAGCTACATAGAAGCTGGAGATAGGTTAACCGTTAGCTAATGAGGTTAAACTCCAAGGTAAGGGAATAGATAGGAGTGAAGGTGGTTCTCTAGTGGGTCTGTAAGTAACATTACCATATTGAAGACGAACAAGACTGAAAGTGGTTGTATAGACCTATATGTCCCACTAACACTAGAAATATGAATTAGTTCTCAAAGGAATTACTTCAAAGATATGATTCTTGTACAAAGAGTGTTTATGTCCAGGGTACAGGGGGGAAAACTGCTATTGCATGCTGTGAGCTATGTTCAAAAGGAAACCATCAGCACTAACACAGCAACAGCAGAGGTAAATGACGGGGGAGGGACAAGAGTTAAGAGGATGTTTACATTTCCTATTTGGCGAAGGCGTGTTTACTCTTTTTCTTTCTCTTGGGAACTATAAGAATGTTAATGGATTGTGAACTTTGGGCCCTATACATGATGTCTGATGAATACTGGTGGCTGAAGGATGCACGGATAGAGAAGTAGATTGGAGAACCATGGTGTATATTTATGAACGAAGCTGGTGCTGCTGCGAAAAGGAACAAAACGTGAGGCATGTAATGATGTGAATGAACATGTGGGACATTTGGTGGAACAAAATAAGCCAGAAATGAAAGAACAAGAATGGTATGGTCACCCTTAGAAAATGCTTATAAGAAAACATGGGCTTAGATTGTAATTTAGAGCAGGCATATTAAGTCCGGAGTGGTGATTATTATTTCTGGATTTTGAGAGGCTGTTATATATATATAACCTGATATTTAGAGATAAGAACAAAGCCATAAATTTTGGAGTTAAGGTAATTCAGAACATAGGGGTAAGGAAGACAGCATGTATATTTTTGAACCACACACACTTCTTTGAGACCAATGGAAGAAAGGTTTATTTGGTCTGGATTTAAATTTTCTGTACTGCATAATCTAATCCACCCTATCTATTGAATAGCTCATTTGAACAATTGAAACACAAGCAGTCCAGAATAAGAAAGGTCCTTTAATCCTGTATACATTATGGTAAGGCCTGGATACATTCTAGAGTATATTAAGTGGATAATCAAAAAGTATTGGCAAAGTCCACTGAGAGATGGGAGAAAGAATATGGAACTATTAAACCTTACCATCAGGGAATCCCTGATACTGTGTCAAACTTTAAGGGTACCCAAATCAATAGGCCATGCCCTCGATCTTGAGGCTTACTCTTGTGAAACTTATGTACGTAGCAGAGAAGCTTAGACTAACCATAGACAAGCCCAAGAGTTACTTCTGGAGGAACTCTTTTGTTGCTCATATGTGACCTCACTTCTCTCAGCCCAACTCTGCAGGTGAAATCGTCGCCCACCCTCCTACGTGGGACATGACATCCAGGGGTGAATGTCTCCCTGGAGATGTAGAAGATGACTCTCAGGGATGAATCCATACCTGGCACCATGGGATCAACAATTCCGTCCTGACCAAAAGGAAGAAAAGAAGTGTAACTAATAAAATATCAGTGGCAGAGAGAGTTCAAGTAGAGTTAAGAGTCTACTCTGGAGGTTGCTCTTATGCAAGCTTCAGTTAGTTATTGCTACCTATCATAACCTGCCAACCCCCATCCAGGATCATTTCAGCCAATCCTAAAGAACACCTAGGGCAATATATAAGATTCCTCAAGGGTTCCATGCACTAGAGTAATTTTCCAGAAACCTACAACCTCCAGATGGGTCCCTAGTCCAGTTAAGTCCTGAAACCTAGCCAAGCCTCTCCAGAACATCAGATATTTCCATCTCCCAACCCTGTATAAGTGACAGACCCTTCCAATATCAAAAATTTAGAATTGCCATAGCCCAAACACCCCTAAAGAGAGGGATGGAAGGATTAAAGGTGATGATGGAGTTATAAAGAGAAGATAGGATTTAACAAATGAATATGATTGCTGAATCATTCAACTGATACCTCTTTTTGGTCTCCACTATTTTAGAACAGCTAGAAGTAAAAAACTTAAATTGTGGAATTGTATGTAAGCCATGCAAAATTGTGAAAGTATAAAACATTCAATATGTTCTACAAGTAATTGTGGTGCTGTGCTTTGAAATCTATAGTTTTTTGTATATATGTTATTTTTCCTCCCAAAAAAGAAGGAAAAATGTCGATTGTGATGATAAAAATTATTTAAACCCTCTAGCCTCCTATATTCTGGTGCAGCTAGAAGGAAAAATATGAGAGGATCATATGGTAGCTCATGGCAAACTCTGGGATCTGTTCTGTAATTTTTGTTGAAGAGTTCTTTGAAAATTATTGCTTTTTTATTTCCTTGCTTTGTATATATGTTATACTATACAATAAAAAAGTTAAAAATCAAAAAAATTAGTAAAATGTCAAAACATTCGAACTTAAGAATTGATTTTCTTGGTGTTTGCAGATCATAATTGATACTGTGTAAATTATGTTTTAAGTTACTTAATATTTAATGACAGATTCTTAATTCAACTATTTTCAATATGACTTGGTTCTTTAAGAAACAGAAGCATTTTTCAAGCCAACTTTAAATTTGTGTGAAATTTAAATTAGTTTGGAATAGATGTATGGTTAGTAGAGAAAGAAACATCTTTTGGGTATTCTTAATATCAACTGTGAAATTATATATGATTTTCTAAAAGTCTTCTGCACCAGATTCACTCACCTAATAAACTTTCCTAATTTCTCACCCTATACATTAATTTGCATTTTTCCTATTTATGATCCTAATTGGATAAATACAACTTATTTCAAAATTTGCTTTGTTACCCTACAGAACTCAAGATTTCATAAACAGAGATCAAGACATTTTAATATGGATCAAAAGTTCACATAAACTTATAAAATAGTTACCACTGTAATTTTTGGAAATAAAGATTGCTTATTGAAATTATAGCAGTATATAGATTCATTTATTAAGTTGGCAAAGTTCATTTTATTTCTAGGGCATATATAACACAGAATCTGTCCTTAAGCAAATGATATTTTGATATTGATTTGAGGGCCAATGCGACGTGTGATAACATAGGTCCGGGCTCCCAAATTCATAGAGAACCTGTTCTGTGGTTCATGGAACTTAAACTCTAGCAAAGAGTCCAAATTTTAAACAGATACTTACACAAAGTTATATAGTTTAATGTGCTGTATTGAGCAAGGTAAAAGAATAAGTACTACAAGCATATATATCAGATGGACCTGATACAGCATGTGGAGGTGGGTTTCGTAAGGAGGTGATATGAAATTGAGATTAAAATAGGAAGTAAGATTTAACTGAAAAATCAGTTAATAAATGCTTCCATAATATTTTCTGAACACTCTGTAGTTTATAGAAGCATGTTAGTTATACTTCTTTCTGGCTGCAGAACTGGAGTGAGTTGTCCTGAGCACCCAGCATCTCCACCATGCATTCTCACAATTTTCATGCTATATATTTTTGTCAGGCTTTACTCTTTCATGAAGAATTTCATTAAATTACATGCATATGTACTTACATAACATATGATAAAATGAATATTTATTTGTAAATATTCTTTATATTTGCAAATAAATTCGTCATTAGCCAATATAGATACAAATACAAATATTAGTTAGTTGTTGCAATCTAAGCAGGAACTGTTTTTGTTCTTGTTCTCCATTTTTGTAACTCAACAAAGGGAGATGATTAGATTCTTTTATTCTGAATGATTTACAAGTACTTTGATTTTAACGTGTTTAGCCTAAATGAGACAGACTTAAAATCTGCAATGAAAAATAACTTTTTTCCATTTTTATTGATATAAACTGCACTTTAATGAATTTCAATGCCATCATTCCCTACATTAATCTTACAGGTATGTTCACAAATGGTCAAACTGAAAAGTCAAATTTATTTGTCCTTATACTGTAGTATAATATGTCCCAAAGGAGAAAATGATATTTTACTCTGTGAATAGAACACTTGAACTCAGTTTTTGCAAATTTTTGGCATTCAGAGGCAGCTGGACAAAAACAATGGCAAAGTTTCACGGGTAAACAAGTCATGATTTGACCTGTTATTTCTGGACCTCTGAATTCTTCGAAAAAATCTTGTTTCATAATGGTAGAGCTATAGGTAGAGCACATCCAAGGCAGCACTGAGCTATCTTTCCTAACAGATATCAAAAATTCCATGCATAGGGGAAATCTTGTGAATACTGCATTTGCCCTAAAATTGATTGCTTTCTTCTATCCTGCATAAATGGAACTGCTGCTGAATATATATATTCATTATATATACTTAATGTGTCCATGAATCATACATATATATTTTTATATATATATAAAATATATATGTATATATACTTATCCAGTAATGCTTTTAACCTCTATAATGTACACTGGCTCTCTCAAGAGGTTGCTGCATATTCTTCTATTTCCTTGAATTCCTTTGGGAATTCTGGGAAAATGGGAATATTCAAGAACACGACAAAAATTTCTGCAAGAATGTTTCATAAAGTAAAAGAATGGGATTGAATGAAAAATCTCATTGACCAAAAAATTCAAGTAAATTAACCATAATAAAAATGATTCAAAATATCTCAGTAAGATTGCCCCATGTGGAAACATGATTACTTTGAGATAATATGGTTAACTGCTTTCTATGAGTAGCTTCCCCAGAATATTATAGGTACTGCAGTGATAAAAGAGAGAATGAAATAAATAAAGCTTCTGCCATAAACAAACAAGTCAATATGAGAGAAAGAAGCTTAAAAGAGCAAGATGACAATTTAATTTAATCTAAATTGATGAAGCCTAATCACATTCATATCTCTACTATGCCATATAAGACCTTCCCTCAGCTCAAGAATTGTTTGCACCTTTATTTTGCCCCTTATCAATTTAATACTCAATTGAAGTCTTCTGTTAATCATAACACTTGATTAAAGAGACTACAGAAAACTCCTTGCTGGTTTAGGAGGGTTTTTCACATAGCAATTGGGAAATGATGCATGTAATTTTGTTGGATGCATCATGATACTGTTATCTTTCTACTTATAATATGCTTATCTTGCAAACCTTCCAAAAAAGGTGTTTGATTATATTCCTCACATCTCTTAACTGGATACATTTTCCTCCATTATATTCCAGAGTTTAATGACCCACTGCCTGAAATTGGGTAAATATTTGCTATATACATCCCTTGCAATAGTGCCAGAAAACCAAACTTTATACCTGTGAATTGCAAACTTTAAGTTTCAATCACCAGAAATGAATTGAAGACTATGTTCCAAGAACTGAGCTTGGCACCATAGGCATATAGAAATAAAGCTTGTCTTTTGCCCTAAAAGCATCTGTAATCAAGACGAAGCAATCTTGCAGGATATTTCAATATGATGCTAAAACTATTATAAACACTGCTGATATTTATTGAGTTCTCATTCTGTGTCTAGAACTGTTCTGAAGGCTCTTCATGTATAACCCCTTTAATCTTCACAATAAACCTAGGAGCTATACACTATTATTGTGAAAATAGAAACATAGAAAATTTAAGTAAATTTATAAATGTCACAAAAATGAAAAGTGAGACATACACTACCAGAATGTCTTATAGACAAATCACTAATTAATGTGTTCATATATTGGCAGGTATAAAATATGTTGATCCCTTCTTTTGTATTTTTATATCCCAATTCCTTCCCTTTTAAGGGAATTAATTGATCATTCTTTCTTTGATAAATATAAATTCTCTTTTAACTGCAGTCCTTCCATTTAATATTTAAATATGCTCACGCCTCCCACTTTACAACCTAAAATACTAAATATAGGAATGAATCGATACCATATTTTAGGATTTTTTTTTTTGCGGTGTTATCTCTTCTTAGGAAATTTCACCCCTTCCCAGGACTACTATTATACTTAATATGACAACTCCAAATTTACATGCTCAGTCCTTAACTGTGGGGATCATGCTTGGATCACTCTCTACATGTGTTCCCTATTTCTTTATCTATCTATTTTGCAAACCAGCATCTTAAAACTCATTTTACCTCCCAAGTTTCTTTTCCATTCCATCACAATGTCCTATCACTTTCACCTTCTAATTCTCCGATTTGCCCACTTATCTCCATCTCGATTCAAATGACCCCAGACGAAGTTATGATTTTTTTCCTCCCTCAAGCTGTAACAGCCTCAGAAAGGATCGCCCTTCTTTCACTTTCACTTTCTGTAACTTGTTCCTGATTCTGTAAGTAAAGTGATTATTTGAAAACATAATACAAAAAAAGAAAACACATTTCCATGATTAACCCCCTATTATTATCTTCATATATTTCTTATAACACCTTTAGAGCGGACATCCAAGTTGTGCATAGTTTCATGTCTGAATACTGCTCTGCTCACGTTTTATGAAACTCTCCCTGCCCATCTGTGCACTCCAGCCACACTGCTCTTCTTTCAGTTCCATGTTCCTTCATATTAGAGCCACAGTTTGTACTACTTTCTTTACATGGTATTTTCCCACATTCACACCCCTATTTTAGCTTCAAAACAAATTGAGTTTCACTTCCTCAGAGAAGCCATATCTTGCGCCCTCAGAATGAGTTAGATTATCCCTTACATTCTTTAGAAAATCTCTGTACATTTCTTTTTATAATAATGATCTCAGTTTTTTGTACACATTTATATTTATGACAACTATTAATTTTTGTGCCCATCTAACCAGAAATGAAGATACATGAAGCCAGGGAAAATGCCTTTTAAAAATGTAGCCTATCATTTAGCATGTAAATACACCCTTGTAGATGCCTGATAAATTATTTTCTGTATAAATGAATGAAAGATGAAGTGAAAAGTTTTATTTTTCAGTGTTTTTTAGATATATCATAGTGAATCTTATATATCATAGGTTTTTCTTTAGTTCAATTTTCTATTTCAAGAATAATTGCTATTTGTTTGGCTAAAATGTTGACTTGAGGGTCTTAGAAAGAACAGCTCTTCCAAGCATGAATTATGTCTCAGAAACACATCGGAGATTTTTTCAAGGAATTTAGTCTATTCTTTTATTTCTTGGCTTGAGAACAAAATTATTCTTACATGAAACTTGCCAGCACTAAGATTTAATGGGCATAATGCATGTGACAGCTTTTCTCAGAAAATGAACACAAAGAAAATGAAAAAGAGTGATTGACAGAAATGTAAATACAAGTGAGCAGAGAATAAACTGGCAAAGTATATGTCTGGATAACTCGATGACACTAAAAGCTATTAAAGGTGACAATAGCTTCATCATTTATCTACATTGTCTTTTATGCAAAACATACTCAAACTAGACCTAGAGTGACCTCTCCCCAAATGTCACAGCTTGGAGTTTTTGAATGCATTTTAGACTGGCATTATATTTTATTCATTTTTGCTCTGACAGTGACAGCAATATCTAATAATATAAGACCATAGAATCTGCCTATATGATATTGAGGTCAGTTCTTCTGGGTCCTTTCTCTATTCTAGACAACTATGGAATTGCATGTCTAAAAGTAGGAATTGGGGACAAAGGGCAAGCTGAGAGTGGAGGAACTTCAAATTCTTTCTAGAAATAACTTTTTCAAGTCTCTGTTAAGTGAAAAGATAATCAATAATAATCACACAAGGAGTGAATGTGACTGTGGTAGTACTTTTTTGATTATAGGTCATCCACCCTAGGGAATCCAACAGAGGGTAAAAAAAAAAACATGAAATTGAGATTATCTTTAAAGTGCCCTCTCTCTCCACAACTTGATATATATATGTCTTCAAAGTATATGACTATAAATACTGGCATTCCTGTTTGTACTGTTAAGTCAAGTAACTCCAGAGATGGAGTTCTACCAAATATGAGATTTTCGATCCTCCAGGCCCTTTCCATTGTATTTTCTCCTAATGCTGTTTCTACTCTGGATTGTCCATTTTTATGAGGTTGTAAATGCAAACTAGTATTTGCAGGGCATTCTGTAATGCCACTAAGATTTGGGAAAACCACTTTCAGAGTTGCATATAGCTTTGACATAAAAATAACCTAAATACTGCAAGTGACCGACCTACTAGGAATGTGTACTTCTCAGCTGTAAGACGGGAAGATTTCAACTGACTATATGAAAGGGCTTTCCCATGGTTGTTGCTTTCTAAAAATGGAAAAATAAAAGCTGTATTAAGAGTTTTCTGGCCCCCAATCTGAAAGATTTTAAATTATGAATTCAACAACAACATGAATAAGCGATATAGAACAAATATTTAAATCCTTGATGAATGAAATACCTTTTGAATTCAGAATGTTATTAAAATAGTTTTTTGATCTATTGAATGAAAATAAGGCCATGTAAAATGAAAAGTTTTAAATTCATCTAAATGAACAAGCTTTTGAACAATGGAGACACTTGGTAAAAGGACAGAGGTACCTGGAATGGCAGTTTGAACCAATAGGGTATTCACTTTGAAACAAGGAAGGAAGGTACTGTTTCTGGCTGAATGAAGTAAGCCCAGAAATTGCTGAATATGAAAAGTGCAAAAATATCTTAGCAGCCAAATGAAAGAACAATTAAGCAAGAGAACACTTTGAATATGTTATTGTAAATAGATTACTCATGAGGTTTGCAGAAACCGAGAATGACAAAGGAAGACACAAAGTGGGAAAAGTGCCAGTAGGATCAGCAGGAAAAAAAACAAAAACAAATTTGGTGTGTGCCCTTTGGGGGGATCTATGCCTGTGTCATGTTGTTAAAATGGAAATAAGTTAAACTGTGGGACCTAGGACTTTGTTTACATGTGGTAGATTACACACTATAAGAGTGTTTATTTAAACTTTCCAAGATTAAACTCATCTGAGGTTCTTGGAAAGAAAGAATGGAGCAGTTAAGCTTTTCAAGTATTCTTAAACCTTCATTTTCTTTTGAAGGCAATATTTTCTTAAGTACTTCATAAAATTTAATGAAGAATGAAATCATATATACACACTCACATACATGTGACTTACGTCATAAAAACTAGCATAACAATTCAGGTGCATCAATATTTGGAAAAGAAAATATATCACCTTTACAAAAATAGGTGCATACATGGTATTCATTATATCATAGAGATAGGATGCCATATAGTTAAACAAATAATGCAAATTGGGACAATATAATTAATTGGATGCTACAGGGAAATAAGTTGTTAGCAATCAGCAGCTTAAATTATAATAAATCTTCTTGGATACAGCTCCAGAGCCATCGAGTGGAAATGTACTATGCTTTCTGGTCATCTATAAATCACCAGACAAAAAAGGAGGGAATGCAGGGGGAATACTTTATATTTTCCCTATAGACTATTTTCCACCCTTAATATCAGGAAGTTCAAAGGGACTTTTATGTATAATTACTTTTAATCTTACTGTGAACAGACTACTATATAAACTGACAAATTCCTGCTTTCTTTAAAAAACATACTTCTACCTAATTATATATTGTAAGTTGAGCACATGACCAGCTGACATTCCATGAATAATTTAACTGATGAATTCATTTATATCTAAGAAGGTGCATTAAGTAAGATGTGCAAGTAATACGGTGGAACTCATTGTGCTATTTAACATTCAACTTATATTTGGTATAACTGAATACATACCAACAATAAAATATGGTCTTGCACAAACAAAACATGGTCTTGAATGACTGAAATATAGGCATTCCAATAAAGGTATCAACTTGCTACTCCAAAGTAAAAAAAAAAAATCAGAGCATCTCTTGTTTACATAACTGGAATAAAATCTTGTGTCTAGGGTTTGTTTCATTCAATTTTTCATTAAATTCACTCATTCAATAAATTTTATTTATTGAAAGATTACTCTGTACTAAACACAACTCTAAATATTTGAGATGCTAATAAGACATTTTTTTCTCAGAGTTTAGGATCTGATGCAAAAAAATGTAAGAAAATAGATGATTATAGTAAAACGTAAGTGCTATGAGAAATAGAAACATTAGGTACTATTGGAGCAGTGAGGATGTTTCAGACATATGAAGTCATATGCACAAATTCTTGAGTCCAAGAGAATTGCAGGTACAGCGAAAGTAGGAAATATGGCAAGAGATGAACAAGGGAAGTCGAAAGAAGGCAGTTAATGGAGAACAGTTTATTTCATGCCAGGAAGCATAGACTTTGATATGTAGGCCTTGAGAGCCAGTAAAGTATTTGAAGCAGGAAAATGACACCATGAGATTTTTATTTAAGAAGATAAATTTTGGTGACTCTAGAAAATAGATAGCAACTGGACAAGCTTGAAAAAATAGATAGCAGTAAGAAGGCTGCTTGAGAACTCACAGAATATGATGAGGCTCTGAATAAGAAAATAAAAGAGGTGTTGGGGAAAGAAACAGGATCAACAGATATAAGTAGAATCAATAGTAAGGGAAATAGTAAAAATGAATATGTGAAAACATCTAGAAAGTTTTTTCTTTTAATGAGCCTGCCAGTGGAAGTAAGGTAAGAAAGAGAGACAGAGAGAGAGAGAGAGAATCAGAGAGGTGCATAGGCACTAGAGAATAATTTTGGATTCTCTCTAGAAAGAGAAAGAGATATTCTTTTGGACCAAATTCCTTAGAAATGCTGAATAAAATAAGATTCAAAAACATGGCTGAGAATTTATCTTTAAAGGCCAAGATTTCACCTTTTCACTCAAATTTGGATAAAAAGTGAGTGTGAATATTCATTAAGGATGGCAGTTTTCATACCTAATGACCTAAAATTTCTATGTAAAGGAGGCAATGCATTTGATAAGTGAGAGATGGAAAGGGATTGGGTAAGACATTTGAGTAAAATAATGACTACTTGGAAGAGTTGTTAAGGGAAATGACAAGGTAAGCAATAAAAATAAAGTAATTGCAAAGAACTGTGTGTCCAGCAAGTAGGAAGGCAACAAATTTGTGGAAACACCAATTTTCAAAATTGTAAGAAATTCTCCACTGACCCTCAGCACCCTGAAAAGAGGAAGTAGATGGCTTGATTAAGAAAATTATAAGGATTTTTAGTACTTATACCAAAGTCATATAAACAAGAAAGAATATCAATAAAAACAGCCAAACCAAACAAGGAAACTGAAAATAAAATATTGTTAGGCTCCACCACTGAGACTGGGACTCGTAAGGAATAAACTTATGATAAAGGGGAAGGGAGAAAAGTAAGGGAAAAATTGGATATTCTAAGAGTTGATAAAGTTAAAATGCTATTATCGCAAAAGAAACAGATTGAAATGATGGGAGGTTCTTTTCAGAGATTAGTATTTTGGAATTTTTTGCATTAGATGTAAAAAATTGCAAGTTTGATAAAAGTCCCAATTTTGGTCATGGGAATGGTTGTCTAAAATGGAGTAGGAGTTGAGAGAACTGGAATCCAGGAAGTTAAGTATCTATGAGAATAAGTTGTCCAGTGGGCTAGCCACATATATTTTGAAGTCATGGAGTTTGTCAGGATTTAGAATAGAATGAAATACTGTAAGTTATGTACCAAATGATCTCAGCCAATGACAGTATCAAAGGATGATAAACAGAAGCACAAATTCCATAGAGAGGAAAGGTTCTGCATGAGATAATAGTAAAAGCTGGGAAGTGGCAATGAGGATTAAGAAAATGCAGATGCCATCCATGACACCATGGCAAATGGGGACAATTAGATTGTAGTTGAGTTAAGATGTTGGAAAAAATGTTTGGATGGGAATTTAAACATGTGGTTAAAGGATTGGTCAGACATGGGCAAATAATCAGTGGGGATGAAATACAGATTAAATTAGGGATGATGTTAGATAAGAAAAAAGTTCACCAGGAAAACCAAATTTTGCAGGTATTGTGAATGGCAAGTATGGAAATATTATTCATATATCATGGCAAGGATAAGGCAAGAAAAAGTAGCAGTGTCCTAATGATGAAATTCAATAGTTTGTATTTGAAAACATTTAGATTAGCCAAAGATTATTGGGGAGAAACTGATACCTTTGAGCCACAAAATGACACAACCAGATTTGTGACTTCAAATATTGTTCCAGGGACAGTGAGAATATATGGGAACAAAGGAGACTTGAAGAAGGGAGGACAATTATATGGCTGTTTAGCAGTCCAAAGAAAAGATGATGATGGGCTATTCAGAATTATGGAGTGGAATGGAGAAAAGTGAGTCAATATAAGAAATACACTAGAGTGATTACTTGTCAGGAATGTCATGTTAGACTCACTGAGTAGATGGCAGAAACAACAATAAAATGGCTGGTATATGAAAAAATATTGATGTAAATGACACCAGTGAAAGTTAGTTTAAAAGTACTTTTATGTATGCATTGTCACTCTCAGCCATCTAAGCTATTCCTTCTGTTACAGGGGCTGGAAGCCTAGAAACTGTTTCCCAGATTCTGCCAGGAGGGATCTGTTTATACTAAGAAAGGGAAAGTTATGTTTTGATATTTAGAAAGCAGAAGAGAGCAAATATTACCCTCCTTTAGAGGTTACAAGGAAGCAATTGAACAGATGATACCTATGAAGCTCTTATTATTTCCCTGGAAAACTTCAAACCATCAGCTTTAGTACTGCAGGCACCTGAGACCATCATTGTAGTTTCTCACAATGCTTGTACTTCTCAGTTTCATGAAATCCAGCAGTGCTTCTCCCTGACCTATGCCCTGCTAGCCTTTTGATGTAAACGTCTAATTCTCTCTATTAAATATATTCCCACTGAGATATCTAAAGGGGTTTCTATGTTTCTAACCAAAACCCTGACAGATAACAGAATTTTGTAACACAAATGGTTCAGAGGTAGAAATCTAGAATTGGTTATCTGACCCAATTTGATTTGAAAATAGTGATGACACCATTGCTAGGATAAATGGAATACTGGTAGACCCTGGCATATGGTTATTTCAGTTTTAACGTATAGTTGCCCGGCAAGAGGTGCTTCTTAAAGGTAAAACTTTGGGAGTCCACTATGGTTATTGCAATAGAACTTAATAGAGGGAATAAGACCTATTAGCATTCTGAGTGGGAATGACAACTTCTGACTGGATGATTAATTGACAAAAAGAAATCCACAAATTTGGGACTTTAAAGTTTTGACTAAAGGGAGGGCCAAAAAACAAACGAACAAAACATTCTATTATTTCTTTCAAAGAACTCCTGAGCCCTTGTAGCCTTAGGGTCAATGTTAAAAAAAAATACCAAAATTACAAAGCAATTCACAGACTCACTAAGACTTAATTTAAAAAGTCATAGAACAGAGTGGAAAACAAAAGTGTGACAAATTTGGAATGGTAGAATTTGTTGAATCAGAGTACTTGAAACCTCCAAATTTTACCGTTTTCCTAGCCAGCAGGATCAGCCCTTTCTACCCATCTGAGACTGTTTTCCTCTTGCTGGAAGACCCTGTATTATAATAACATTGCATGAGGTAGTTACCTTTCAAAGGGAGAAAGATTCTCCTTAAGACTCATCTCAACCAAATTTTAGTACTTCTGTGCTCATAACAAAAGTCAAATCCTAACTCACTCAAGAGAGACAAGTTTCTTTCCAGTTCAATCTGGAAGAAGAAAACAAAATAACTTTAATATTTCCCAATTTAATTCAAAGAAAATTGGAGAATATGGATTTGGAGGATGTTACATCAGGGAAAAAGCATAACAATAAAATGTAGGGACTTTAAAAAATGGGACAGCTTGTCTACCATATTAACTTTATCATGTTGATTGGGTCTGGTAAGCAGGATGTAGCAAATGCCCTAGTTAACTTGATAAGAAACATGCATGTCCTCAAAAAAAAAAAAATCAGAATTCTGGATCCAGCTCCCTTGATGACTTTTTAGTCATCTAATACAGTCAAAGTATCTTTCCCTAAATGACAGACAAATTGCTGTACTTTATACATCATACAACTAAAAAGTCCTCTTGGGTCTCTATAGACAGCAGGCACTGTATTTGAGTATGCTGCTTCCAGCCATTTACCGAGTACTACAAAGTTACAAATTTTGAGTGAGGATAAGAATCAGCAAATGCTCTGCAAGTAGTAGAGACTTCAGAGAAAAATGCTTAGTCATTTGGGACTTGCTAAAGTCGAAGACACAATGATGCTCAAAGTATCTGTATTTGATCCAGATGCTATATGAAGCCACTGACCTTTTTAGAAAAGCAATGTTCCTTTCCACAAATAACTATTTTCATTAAGAAACCCAACACCTGTCTCGCTATTATATTTGCACATAATAATTTGAATTTTTACCCTTCTATTCTTGCCACATAATTTTCATTTAGATTTATTATTTTTTCTTTAAGTTAAATAATTTGTAATTTGCTAACTCCAGATTTGTTCTTTGATCAAATGAAATGCTACTAAAGCAACTAGGCAAGCAAGAAACAAACCAATTTTGAGCAACTGCCATAAACACTTTAAAGTTTGCATGACTAGGCAGCAATTAAGAGGTATGCAGTGATTGCCACAAGTCACACAAAATAACCTTTTTTGAGTAGGTGCAAAGAAAACATGAAATAATATATGTGCAAATCACATTGTTAACTGTAAATTGAGGTACAATTGTTATTGTTTTTGCCTCTACTATAATATGGATTTATAATAGCTTTCTAACATTTTAATTATTATTTAAACAGATGTGCTTTATTATATGATGATTTCCTCATGATAAATCTGCCATAATTAAAAGGATAATGAAGAAACTTTATTTAGCATTCTTTCTGGGAAGACTCTTATTAAAAGAATTCTACTAGTACCACTGAAGGCAAATAAGAGGTTTCTGAAAATGTTTTCTAAATTTGTTCCCCAGCTGTTTGCATCTCACCACAGGCACTACAAGATTCCAATGATGGCAGCTCTGGTCCCTTATTCTCTCCACCTGGCTCTCAAGGAAAGACCAGCTGGAATAACTCAGCTTAATGTGGCTGATGAAAAAAGCACATAATTATGAGAAAGACCTTCACATTGCATTTATAGCCACTAATCTCAAATGAGCCCTTGATGTTGCGGAACTTTCTTATTACATTTCTTTAATGTATTTACACATTTCAATGACTTTTCAATGTTCTCTGCTCTTTTGAGGCTTTTGACACCTCTTCCTACATCCTCAAAAGCTTAGGTCCTATTTAACTTAACATCTGATGAGAATTTTTGGCCATTCCTCTCATATTGATACTCCTACCTTCTATATGCATTCTGTTATCTCTCTTCTTTTTATGAATAAATGATCAACATTCATAATAAGGCCAGTCTCCCTGGTTTCTGTACTAAATAGTATGTCTTTTGGTATTTTCAATGACTAGAGTCATAATTTTCCTTTTCGTTCTCTAGAAAATCAATTTATCCTTCTCTATTGGATCATTCACATCAGTATACAAACATGCTCTTTTTTCACCCACCTTAAGAAAGCACTTTAATTCCCAATTCAATTTCCAGTTACTGCACCATTTCTCTTCTCCTCTTTAATGCTCTCATGAAACTTGACATTACTCACTCTATCTTCAAGTCCTCTTGTCTCATTCTTTCTTAAAACATCTTTAATGGATGTTTGCCTCCTGCCACTCCATCAAAATTTCCCATCATATGACTGATGTCTTCATTTTGCTAAATCCAAAAATAGTTCTTGATTGTCATCCAACATGGACATACTTGAATTTCCCTACAAAAATCCTCACTTGGATTCCAGGACCTGTTTTCCTCCCGCCACATGGATCTCCTTTTCTGCTTATTCTCATCTTGATCTTGAACCACTTCTCTTTCCTTTTCTAGACACACTTTGTTGTACATTTCATCTAGTTTTATGGTTTTAAATTATGTCTATACACTGAAGACTCCCTAATATATACTCCAGGCTGGACTTTTCCCCTGAAATCCACACACATATATCCAAATATAGTCTCGATATTTCTACCTTGACATACAGCAGGCATCTTAAACATAGCAAATGGTCTTGTAAATACCATCTCAGAAAAATAAAAGAGCATGTCAGACACCCCAAATGCCTCCCAGATGCCCCTTCCCAATCCTTATTCCCTCACTTTCCCAGACAATAACCACTATTCTGATTTACGGCATTCAAATATTTGCTTTTTAAAACCATTTATATATAAACAAATCGGCTTAATATTACTGTTTTAAGCTATATATAAATGGAATTATAAATGATGTATTCTGATGTGTTTCATTTCTTTTTCTCAAAACTATATCTTTAATATTTGTTCTTACAGACAATTTTCACTTTTAATTCATTGTTGAGTCATATTTCGTAGCAAGAATATCCCACAGATTTTTTTCCATTATATTATATTAAACTTTGAGGTTGCTTTATTTTTGGTCATTATAAATATCGCTGCTTTCAATATTCTTCAACCCATAACCTTAAGCCAATAAGCATGAATTTCTATGAGGCTATATACATAGGAAGAGAATTCTCTATGCCACATGTGATGGGTTTTAATATAGGAAATAGAGATATACATAATAATTGGAGAAGCTGATAAAGTAAAGGTCAGAAAAGCCATCGATAAGGAACTCAGCGTGAGTAATAAGAAATAAGTCATTCTTGAGGATTCACTTGGATTCTGTTATGAATCACAAGAAACTCTATGAAGCTTCCCCCTTCTATCTTAACTGAGAAGTTACCCTCAAGGAGGTCATTTGGCAATTGTTTCAGTCTCACGTCTTCATCTGTCCAGGCTGGCTTCTTTGTGCTTCCATTTTTTTTTTACATCTTTATTCATCCTTTGAATTTCAACATATTTGTGATTTCAAAATAAAATATATCACTTGTAGAACATTCATTGGGGTTTTCTTATTTCACCCAAGCTGATAATATGTGATTTTTCTATTCTTTCTGCGCTTGGGAGAAAAAGACTACATTCAGTATAAGGTATAATACACATACCCACCCCCATACACATGCACCCACGAGATGAAACATTTACATTACATTATTTAAATATACTATGTCCTTACTTATTCTTTGTATATATGTACATACCCTTACTTATTACTATTTAATATATTATATAAAGGTAAATGTAATATATAAATGTAACCATAAATATATATAACAGATAAATGTATATTTTTTCAAGGTTGACTTGGGGGGTAGATATTACATTTTGTCTTGAAATTACTGTCAATTTTTCCTTTTTCTGTAAGATTTACATTACCAGGGTCTTACCAGTTTAGAATTGTTAAATTTGATCAACAGCCCTCTAGACTAATGCAGCCAATTAAATCTGAATCTCCTTTAGAATCCTGCAGACCAATGAGGTTAGAAAATCAACAAGCACATAACCTATTCCTATATACAACTAGTAGCCTGGGCAGACTACACTCTCCAGTTTCTGTGTAAGTGTATACACTAATAGTCAAGGCAGCAGAGAGGATGCAGGAGATGATATGCATAGTATCATATACTCTGGTGAGAAGTCTAGTGGGATTTGAGAAGAGCAAGGAGTGCCCCAGCTAGTGGTGGGGAGTTTTGATAACATCAGGGAGATTTTACCACCCAGAGGACAAGACTGTACCTTAAATGGAACTCAGGAGAGCAGATCTGAGATCTGGCAAGTCAGAGCACTGTCGACAGGGATGTAGGAAAGAACCAGAACAAGTGGTGACAGACTTCAGAAGGCACTTACACTGACGGTGAGTGAGGAAATGATCTAAGGCAGTATCAGAGGGAAGGAGGCAGCTGATGATGAGAAGTCTATAGAAGTGAAATAGGATCAATGATTCAAAGGAATATTGACCCCCCCTTCCCCTCACAAATCTGTATTAAAGAAGCTGCCTTTTATGGTATCAAGAATAAAAGGAGCTAAGCCATCCATAGGATTCTCAAGCTGATATCTGGCTCAGAAAAATCTGGCATATTCAAATACTAACAAGAGAAATACAATTACAGAATCTGTAACAAAAAATTATAATAAACAACTTAAAAATTTTAAATGAGATATTTGGTAGACAAAAGAATTCCAGAAAAAAATATTCCTTCAAAACAGAAGGAAATATATAAGAGGATTCCAAAATGAACTAAAGATAATGGGGAAAAAAGTAACATATATATAGTGAATTAATGGTCCTAATGTATGGCCTCTCTCTTACCATGGCCTTCTCCCTGCGACTTGGTTGCTGCCTTCTGTCCTGGGTCTGAGTTTGCCTTGTGATTTTTCTTTATCCAATGAGATGTTAGAAAGCATTATATAAGCAGAGGCTTGATAAAATTGTTGAGCAGTTTTCACTGCTCTGTTACTCTTTTGCCTCTGCTATCAGAACAAGCTTTAATAGCCTATTGAAGAATGAGAGCCCACATGGACAGATATAAGACATCCCAGCTGAGTCATACTAAAACTGATAGCCTCCAGCCTACATGTCATCTCAGAAGAGACATAAGTGAGACCTGCTAAGATGACCTCAACTATTCTTGATGGCAGACCTGAGCAACTTACTGCCAAGGAAAAAAAACAGATGGATTTTTCTAAGCCACTAAATTATGTAAGGGTTTCTTATACTGAATTTCTGTTGGAATAAATAATTTACACAAGCACCATAGAAAATAAATGCAAAAACTCATGGAAGAGATTATAAAACAACAGGAAGATACGAAATGGAAAGGCAGAAAAGAAATTGAAAAAATATGGTGTGCTGATTTGAAATGTACCCTAGAAAAGCCATGTTTTAATCCTAATCCCATTTTGTAAAGGCAGCCACTTCTTCTAATCCCTATTCAGCACCGTAGGTTTGAAACTGTAATTAGTTCATCTCCCCGGAGGTGAGATTTAATCAAGAGTGGTTGTTAAACTGGATTGGCTGGAGGCATGTCTCCATCCATTTGGGTGGGTCTTAATTGGTTTACTGGAGTCCTATAAAAGAGGAAACATTTTGGAAAATGGGAGATTTGGAGAAAGCAGAGAATGCTGCAGCACCATGAAGCAGAGAGTCCACAAGCCAGCGCCCTTTGGAAATGAAGAAGGAAAATGCCTCCCAGGGAGCTTCATGAAACCGGAAGCCAGGAAAGAAAGCTGGCAGATGATGCCATGTTTGCCATGTGCCTTTCCAGCTGAGAGAGAAAAACTCTGACAGTGTTCACCATGTGCCTTCTCACATGAGAGAGAAACCGAAACCCTGAACTTCATCAGCCTTCTTGAACCAAGGTACCTTTCCCTGGATGGATGCCTTTGATTGGACATTTCTATAGACTTGTTTTAATTGGGACATTTTTCTTGGCCTTGGAACTATAAACTAGCAACTTATTAAATTCCCCTTTTTAAAAGCCATTCTGTTTCTGGTATATTGCATTCCAGCAGCTAGCAAACTAGAACATATGGCAAAAATCATTTTAGGAATGAGGGTCAAATTGCAAGATTCTTAAAGACTATTTATGACCAAAAGTATACAACAAAAAGCTAGAACATAGAATAGACAAAAAAAAAAAACTTACAAGCGAATCAACAAGAAATTAAGATGATATCTAAAATAAATAGATCAGGGA
>PVIY010012575.1:0-25836 GCA_004026745.1 Myrmecophaga tridactyla
ATCTCAGCACTTGCAGCTCAGTCTAGGCCTTTGGAGATGCAGAAGGAAATCACCCTGGGGAAAGTTGTTGGAACCCAGAGGCCTGGAGAGAAGGCCAGCAGAGATCACTCTGTGCCTTCCCAGGTAAGAAAGAACCTCAGTTGAAAGTTAGCTGCCTTTCCTCTGAAGAACTAACGAAATAAATCCCCTTTTATTAAAAGCCAATCTGTCTCTGGTGTGTTGCATTTTGGCAGCTAGGAAACTAGAAGACTGATGTAAATGTATATGTTGCTTTTAGAGCCACTAATTGTTATATTATTTCAACACATTTATCACGAGAATATTGCCACAGGCTATGACCAAGTGACACATTTTGTGCCTGATTTTTATTTCAGGACTGTATGAATGTACTATTCTAATAATTTTACTATTGACATCTTTTATGAGCCAGTGCAATAAGCTACACCCACTGTTAATTTGACAAGTAAAACATTCATAGCTTTTATTGTGGCTTAGGGACTTTTCTGTTTTGCAGTAGGCCATGTCTTGGTTTTCTATTTGGTAATTTTGTAGTCAACGCTTCATTATTTGTGAAAACAGGGACTAGAAACAGCATTATACTTAAGGGACTGCATGCGCAGATGAAAACTTTACTTAGCTATCAATTTCAAATCTTTTTTCTACCTTGAAAAAGGGTTACTAACAACTCATAACTTACTCATTGCCAATGTGAATATCTTGTTAATAGATCACAAGAGAGGTGAAGCAAAAGACCTGAAAAATATGTAAATAAAGAATTAGCTTCTAAATAATCAAGAGCATCTTTATTAGTAAAGCAATAAAAAGTGTGCACTTTACTAATGGGACACATTTAAAAAATTGGTACAGCTGTCAGCAAAATACAGTGAACAAGGCATTGGTGGAGTTAGCAATTGTAGGCAGGAATTTCACTTATGTTGGTCTACATTTTCTCATTGTAAAAAGAGTGAATTGAATCAGATAACCTGTAAATTCCTAAAATCTTCTTTGATTCCCAGTAGGTTAGTATTTTTCATTGTATTTCAGTTCTGCCAGCACTCAAACACGGATAAAACAAGGAGTTATGGTGTTTTAGTTTGCTAAAGCTGACAAAATTCAATATACAATAATGGGTTGGCTTTTATAATTAGGACTTATTAACTTACAAGGTTACAATTCTGAGACCATGAAAATGTCCAACAAAAGGCCTCATCAGATGCGCTCTGGACCTCTCTGTCACAGGGAACATGGCTGGTATCTGTTGGTCCTTCTCTCCTGGTTTCATTGCTTTTAGCTTCTGGTTGCTCTGCCTGTGCCTTCCTTTCTGAGGTTCTGTGTGAGTCTTCTCTCCCGGTTTCTGTGACTTTCCTCCTCTCTAACCTGTGTGTCTTCTCTCTGCCCTGCATCTTCTTATGAAGGACTCCAGTGAAAGGGTTAGGACCCATCCTGAATGAGGTGAGTCACATCTCAACTTCAGATCCTACTTACAATGGGTCCATATCCATGGGAATGGATTAGCTTTAAGAATATGATCTTTTTCTGGGGTACATACAGCTGCCAACCATCACACATGGGTATTCCAAAAGGGAAATTATTTGAAGTATAAGGATTCTAGTCCTGGTTCTAATAACCTCAGTGATCTTCGGAAAATTCACTAAACTCTCTAAGTCGATTTTTTTCAAGTGCAAGAAACAAGAATATATTTACTTCACTGAGCTGATTTGAATAGCAAATAAAATCTTTAAAGTTATTCTGAGAAAGCCTAAAACACTATGCAATATAATAAAGTATTATCTGGTAGTTGAGATTTATGTGCTTTTGGTCCTAGGAGAGCAGAGAACTGAATTATCTATGAAACACATGGGAATTCCTGTACATTAATGGGAGCAAGTTCAGGATGTAGTGAGCTTTTCACTATGTATAAATCTTAAGATTTAGAAGATAAAATGTAATTCATCATATCCAATCAGATTTACTTGAATTTTATTGTGCCAGGCAAGGAATATAATATTTGAATGTAATATGAACAAAACAGTGGATTCTCTATAATATTGATGAAGTATTTTGGCCATTTCCATGTAAATATTAGTTATATATGGGCCATATGTTACCAATAAGTGTTGAAATTATTTCACATACTTGCTGACTTAATTTTATACCAAGGCTTTTTCTTGGCATTCAACGTTCAAAAGGGATGACTTCCTCAACACCTGAGCATTTCAGTTTTTCTTTTTTCCAGGTTCTGTGCATATTCACAATAGTCTATGGTGAGAACCAAGTTCCCAGACCTTGAGTAACTCTCAAATTTGTGTCTCTCTTCGCTCACTCCAGCAGCAGGCTTGACCTATTTCCAGTTCCCTTTCCACCCTTCCCTGGACTCTGATTTTTCCTTGACTTTCCTGGCAGGGATGTTGAAGGCCTGTGGGGCTATAGATATACCACTGCTTAGCAAGAAGCCTGTGTGACCCTGTCAGATTCCTAAAATCCCCAAACCCCAGAGTGTCCTCATTAGCAGCGAGTGCCGGGTTTTCTTCTCTAGGAGAAACCAGGGCTGAGAACACTTGCCTAAGAGCCCCTCTGAGGCTGGAGCCAACATCAGGGAAATGCTGGTGGACCCCTGACTTGGAGGCAGGACGCTGAGAGCAGGATCATGCAGAAGCCTCCCGAGCTGACACAGAATGGCAGGATAGGGGCAGGGCAGGGGGAAAAGGTACCGATTCCAGAGAGGACAACCCTACAGCTCTTAAGGGGACATTTAATGACCAGCGTTTGCTCAATGTCTGCTCTGTGCTAGATGCTGAAGCTGGAAAGGGCAGTTTTTGTTGAGTGTTGGGAGCTTGGTGGCAAGAGAGGCAGCACAGATGTGGATTAGCCAACGGGCGCTCTAAGGGACTCATGCAGGTGTTTGGAAAGGGAGTGGAGGAGAGACACTGAAGGGGCTCAGCTCCTTCACCACAGGTGTGTTTAATGAAGGAGCAGCTGTCCTGAAGACAGAGCCCCAGCTGGGAATGCAAAGGCAATCAGGACGATCAGCAGTATTTATAGCAGAGGTATGCTCAGTCCCCAAGCTGCAGTGATCACAGCAGAGCACGTTCTGCCGTCTAATTCCCCTTCCAGCACTGGCTCAGCGAGGGCAATGGCTGTGAATTTTACCTTGGAGTGAAGGCTGTGAATTCTCTGCACAGGCTACTTGATTGATTTCTAGTGAAATGTTTTCTGAAGCAGTTCAAGGCCTTCCTGCTGATTCAGAGATCTCCACTTCATGGAAACCACGCAGGGGCTTCAGTTTTCTCTCTCCCATTCTTTTGTTTAGCCTAACTGTTATTCCAGGATGTCTTGAAACATAGCTATTACTCATTTTCTGGGAAAAAAAGGAAATTTACAAAGACTAGGCTATTTTTTTGCTACTGTGTAGTGTCATTCACTCTTAATCGTATGGCAGGTATAACAGACAGCAAGATCAGGATGGGACAACATATCTTCAAAAAGAGAATCCTTGCATGGAGAGGCAGATGTTGTATAGTTTGTTATTACTTTTTAGTTCAAGCACCACCACCCCTCCCCTGCTTTCTGTCCACAGTAGCAGTTTTCATGCTTACAAGTGCTTTATGCAATAAGTTCAAGGAGAAACTAAGGGCAGATCCCGTTTATATGAATCTTTAGTGTTTTTCAAAATTAAAGCAGGTGAGGACAGCACATTTCCATTCATATTTAGTGGTTTGATCTCACAGCAAAGGCAGAGAGTGACTTGTGGGGCACTCATTCCTAGGAAGGAGGCAGACTCTTCTAAAGCAGTGATGGTCTGCAGCTCCCTGCCCTGCACTCTTTGGGAGCAGGACCTCCTTCCAGGGCAGGGAGAACCCTGAGACTAAGTGCATTAGTTAATAAACTGTTGAAATGTGATACTCCAGAACTTAAACAGCTTCTAAAGACAGGAATTTAATAAGTTCCAAGTTTACAGTTCTAAGCCTATACAACTGTCCAAATTAAGGCACTGATAAGAGGTTGCCTTCACTCAAGAAAGGCCAATGGGTCAGGAACACCTGTCAGCTGGGAAGACACATGGCTAGCATCTGCTGGTCCCTTGCTCCTGGGTTCTGTTGCTTTCAGCTTCTGTTCCTGTGGGGGTTCCTCACATGGCTTCTCTGAGGCTGGCTTTCATCTCTTGGCATCCCTTGGCTCTCTCCAGGTTCTGCTATGCTTAACATCTCATGACAACATGGACTCCAAGCATTTCCAAATATCTGTGTCTCTGTTCTCCATGTGTCTGCATCTGTGTCAGCTCTGCTCTGAATTTTCTGTCATTCCTCCAAAATGTTTTCTCTTCTAAGGATTCCAGTAAACTAATCAAAACCCACCTGGAATGGGTGGAGTCACATCTCCATCTAATCAATGGTCACACCCAAATGGGGCACCCCACATCTCTGTCAAGATAATCTAATCAAGTTTCCTAACCTATAGTATTGAATCAGGATTAAAAGAAACGATTGCTCCCACAAGAATGGATCTGGATTAAAACATGACTTTTCTAGGGTACATAACACTTTTAAATTGGCAGATCTAAATATTAGATCATTTTCCTTAGTAGAGCATTTAAAGCTTTGTCAGAGGAGATTATAAACTGTCCCTTCATGGGCTCCAAGATTTTCAAATACTTTTTCATGGATTTATATTAAAAAATGAAAGAAATCTATGAAAGAAGGACATAAATCACTAAGTGATTAGAGGTTAGAGAACACTGGGGCGGGGTGGTTATTAAAGGACTCCAGGCAAACTCAAATTTTATGCAACTCAAGCTGTGTGGAGTGATTAGGAATCTAAATAGAAATGTGATTTTCTTATTTCAGACACTTCTGTTGAACTACTATTAAATTATAGATGAGTGAGAACTGACGAGGAATAGAACAAATCTCCATTTGCTGAAAAGTCCAAAGCAGTAAATATAAAGAAAGAGATGAAAAGATGTGACTGATAGTAATAAAAGCCTGTTGCTTCTCTCTGCATTACTCCAATCATAATCTATGTTCCTTTAAAAAGTTTAGAGTTTTCGCTACCACAGTTTAACAACTTTCTTTATTATTCAAACTCATATTGCTCTTTAGCTATAAATTATTAAGATCAGAACAAAATAGAATAAATCAGAAAAAAATATGGTCAGGTCTTAACAGATTTATTAAAATTCTGAGTCAGTTGTTTTGGTAAAATGGCTATTGATGCCTACTTTTGTGCCCAGGTGAGAGAGTCTTAAAGAATCAGATATTGGCATCTGTCTTGAGGAGGACCTTTGAAGAATGAACAGCAATGAGCTCCTTCAAATTAAACACTTGAGACCTTAGCATCTTGGCACATGAATCTCCTAACATGAGTAGACAAAGAACCCCAAGCAGGGTGGCCAAACCCAGATTATATTTTCTCAAAGGACCAGAGGCAGCATGAAAAAGTATCAACCAGGGCTTGGAAAATGCCACAAATTACAAATATATAAGATCAGGGTTAAAAAAAAAAAAGTGGATTTTGCTGGAAAGCAATTGATGAAATGCTTGGTGGTAGAGATTCCAAAACTCTTTTCTTGTTTTATCTTTTATAGGAGAAAACAATCAGTGCAGGAAATCAACTGTCAGGAACAATCAACAGTACCCTTTACTTTTAGAGTGGTGACAGCTGGCGAGGAGCAAGTTCTCCCCAGAGTTTGTCTCCTTGATCTTCTTAGTGGGGTGCGGGGTTCTTGAGACCCTTCACCCTTGGGGAAATGACTTACTTCTAATGGCACGCTGGTCAGGGAGTGTTCTGAAACCTAGAGAAGGAGTCAAGGAAGACATGGCAAGGGCACTTCCAAGTAAATGTCTAGGGGAATTGCAATCTAAAAAAAAAAAATTCAGGCTCACTAGATCCCATCAACTACTCCAGATCAATGGCTTCTTCCCTGCGGGAACCTCAGAAAATTAAGGAGGAAGAAGCCAAACTCAAATACCATGGCTGCTCCACTGTTGGAAAAAATCAATGCTGCTATGAACTGTCATGTTTCATGGGCTGACCCAAAAATGATTTAATAATAATAATTGTAATAGAGCAGTCAACTCTCCTTGAATGTTCAGAAGCCAAAGAATAGCGGCATTCCGGCTTTGCCACCTTCTGTCCTTGTTTACATAGTAAATGAGCCTCATATTAATGGCTCTTGGAAAGATGCCCTTTCATATTTGCCACCGAGTTCATATGGTACAAACAGCAAACCTTGAGGAAATATGAGTCTGTCATCTCCAAGGCCACCCTTTATTACATACACATTGAGAAACACCTCCTCCCCTCGTTGTCCTTGCTGGGTCTGTGTGTCACAGCTGCACTGGTAACCGTCCAGCTGAGCCAGCTGCTCCCTGGCCCACTCTTTGGATGGATCTGCATTTGCCTCTGAAATCTCCAGCAGCTGTTGATGGGCCCACTAGCCTCTCTGCTCGCCCCTGGCTCACATTAGGTCCTATGGTGAACGGGACTTTCATGCTAGGTGGAGACCTGAGATGTCCCCTCAGCTGGTCTCCCCTGTTTGCTTCTCTGAGACCAACAGGAGCATCTCTAGCAGCACGGCAAACAGCCAACTATGAGGAAAATCAATCTGAAGTTCAACAGTTATGTCCACAGGGACCTTGTGTGTGCATTTGAAAAACCAGGATGATCCCAACATCTGCACTGGGGAGTAACAAGTAAATTGAGGTTTACTGTTTGAAGTGTTAAGTAGTTGGGACTCTTAAAGGCGCCCAGGTAGGGGCTTGCACATGGTGTCAGGAAATGGGTGCTGACATGAATGAAGTGATGAATGCTGAGCCATCTTAATTGATTATTAGGCTTTTGGTGGACAGTCTTTAGGGTACTGGCCAAGTTACAGAATTATTATTCCATTATGAGCTTTGCCCCAATCTCATATCAGGGTGCCTGGAGCAAAATTCTTAGATTGTGAAAACAGTGCGGGGGCTAGGAGGTGGAGGAAGAAGCATAGTCTTTATTCACCCAACTTAACGGCCAAGTGACCAAGAGCTAGAGTTCTAAAAGCCATCACTACCATTTATGTGAAGCAAAGTCATATCTAAAGTCACACGGAAGCATGAACACATCTGCTGCAGCAATTAAAAAAAAATACATGTGAAAAATAAATCAGGCATTAAGTTGCCATTGTGGGGCAAGGAAAAGAGTGTGAAGTTTCACGCCCCAACTCTTGGATTAGGTCCCAGGAATGGAACTATCAAGTCTTTGGTCTTGGGTGAGTCACTGAAGGTCTCTAAGCCCCCGTGTCCCCATCTGTGAAGTATGCATGTCAACAACATTCTCCCTCCCAGGGCTCCTGTGAGGACAATGTGATAATGTCTTTGAGGACACTTTGTAAGTGATAGTCAAACGCTCTCCTTTGAAAATTTATTGCATTTAGAGCTATGTGAGTTGGGTGCTGAGACATTTAAAAATTCTTCACCACATGTGGTAGAGCTCAGAGAGTGCTGAATCACAAGATACTGCTTTCTCTGGACTATTTGGCCAAGAGCATTGCCTGCTCCATGCATTGCTGCCACTGCTGCTAGGGCTTGGGCACCCCCTCTCTTCTTTACATTTCTCCTCAAAACTAAGACCCACCCCTGCCACTGCAGCACAGACCTGTATCTTGGGCACAGGTAGATGAAACAGACTTTTGTGGTTAACTGATATACTTAAGCCCCAGGCATAATTGGCCTTTCATGGGAACAAAAAAAGGATTGTAGAATCCAAAGAACTGAGAAACAACCACACTTTTAAAGATCAGCATATTTGGGAGTTGAGGGGTCCCTAGGTAATATTTTTCCACGTGTGAACATAGCATGTTTTTTCTGTCCTTTTAATTAGATAATATTCCAAGCTGATGGCAGTACCCTGGCCAATGTTTAAAGCTATGAAGATCAACTAGCAAAATCGTGAAATACGAGTCCATCTACACTATTACTGTCAAAGTGTGATTAAACCAGGAGTAGAAGGGAGCTTCCTTGATGTCATCAAAGGTATCTATAAAAAAATCTGCAGATAATTATTACAGGTGAAATGCTGAACATGCTCCCCCTAAGTTGAGAATAAAACAAGGACGTCCACTTGTACCACTTCTATTCATCATTGTACTGGGGATCGCTCATGCAATAAGTCAAGAAAAACATTATAAAGATTAGAAAGGAAGAATTAAAAGTTTTTAATTTTAGAAGATGATTATATACATAGGAAATTCAAAGGAATCCACATGATGAAACTTTCTGAGGTGCTGAAAGTTTCTATATCTTCTAGATGGTAGTTACACAATGTATATGCAAAAAGTCTTTGAACTGTACACTTGACTTGTGAATTTGACATTATATAAATTGTATCTGAAAATAAACTTTAACACTTGGTGATAAATGAGCTTTGGGCCAGGAGAGATAACTCATCAAAATGGACATACCATACCATCAGTGGATACCTGCCCCCACTCTGTAAGAATCACCTATGTAAAATGGAACCTTACTGTCAGCCAATCAAGCCAAAAACTTTAAAGGTTTAAAAAGTATTTGAATTTCTTCTGTAATCACTGGTGGTTCTAAAATACGTATACAAATTTTTTGACACTCTTCCCTTCAAAAGGTGGAGCTTAATTCTCCTCCCTTTGAATGTGGACTGGTCTTAGCGACTCATTTCTAGTGAACAGAAGTGGTGGAAATGATGCTGTGTGACTTTTTTTGGAGTCCTTTGGTTTTACTCTCTGGAATAAAGATTATAGGCATGGGTGGGCCATGGTAGCTCAGCAGGCAGAGTTCTCACCTGCCATGCCAGAGACCTGGGTTCGAGTCCTTGTGCCTGCCCATGTGAAAAAGAAAAGTATAGGCATTTTGATGATATCCTTCAAAATAACTTATCAAATGGCTTATTTCACGTCTCTTGATTATCAGTATTCATCAATGTCATTTTCAAACTTGATTAATTGGGTGAAAATTTCTGAGAAGCATAAGTAGCTTCATGACTGTTTCCTCAATCCCTGAGAATCACAATTATCACAGAAATACTGGATCTTATCATCATAAATATCTGGAAAGTAGTCAAGTTTGTGTATGATTAATTGGGCAAGGAATAGAGTCATAGTACAAGTAATTCTTGTAGATTGGCTTCTACCTGTAAAGATATTTTCTGAAAAGCATGGATATAAGTTAGGAAAAAAAGCAAAAAAAGAAAAATGACATAGACCATTGTGCTGCAGCAGTGATCACGTGAAGCACATAACCTTTGTCCTTCAGGGTTCCAGTGCAGTTTCTGGTCAGTATTGGTACCAAAATTGCCAGTGTACCAATTTGCTGTTGAGCAAATTGGCATGCTGAGTGCGCTTACTCCACACTAGAAACCCCCGCTAGTCTGGGCCAGAAGACTTGTTTGCCATGAATTTGGGGCTGCATTTGGAAGGAAAGGATGGTCTAAACAAACACATACAATGAGCTCAGAACAAGGCTGGGTAGAGCTTCACTGACATGCAGCAAAATTCATTGTTTTCTGGAAGTTTGCCACAATAGAAAGGCCTAAGCAACTCAGTAATCCAAGCACAAGGCCATCTTTGTTTAATCTGATGATATGATTTTCTTATGATCTTGCTTATAATGAACATAAATGACAGCAATGCAGAAAACTGCAGTGACATTTAACACTGCCCCAAACAAGCATTTTTCTTGCTGTACCAGTGTCACTGATACAAGGCAAAACCAGGTCAATGTGGTGGAGAGATACTGCAGTAACGTATGAGAAGATAAAACAGTAACTGTCCAAATTGCAAGGGTTGAAGGGAGGAAACCGAGGCCCTCAAGGTGTTCTGAACTTTCTAATATTCATCTCTGGCCACTTCTAGTCTGCTCCCGTGATCCTACCTGGGTGACGTGGCCCGTGACGGCTGTGGCTCCAGAGCCTGCCTGCAGGATGGGGACGAGGCGGGGCCCAATGCCACACGACTTTTGAGACTAAGCCGTAAAATGGATGTAGCTTCTGCCTGGTTGTCTGTCTCTCTCAGCATATTTCCTCTGTTGGGAAGCCAGCTGCCATGCCATGAAGACATTCAGGCAGCCTTGTGGAGGAGCTTATGTGGAGAGGAACCAAGGTGCTCCACCCTCAACCAGCACCAACGTGGCAGCCCCATGAGTTGGCCAACATGGAAGTGGATAGCCCAGGCTCCAGCGCGCTGCAGCTCTGACCTGCATCTTGACTGCAACCTCAAGAGAGACCCTCATGGCCAGAACCTCAACTAAGTTGCCCCTGGATTCCTGCCCCACAGAAACAGTGAGGGATAAATAAATGTTTATTGTTATTTTATGCCGGTAAATTTGGGGGTAATTTGTTACTCCAAATTAGATAACGCTTGTCTTCAGAGTTAGTGGTTATGTTTGAAGAGGATACTTTAGATCAAGTAACTAGAATGTCTGACATTCTTCCTACCTTACATTCTAATTTGGAAAATCAGTTTTGAATGTTGTGCATTAAAAGACAGTATTTAAATTAAAACATACCTAGGTCTGAAAATAAAAATGCAAGTAAAATTACGCTATTAATTTTCCAGTTGTTTTCTTCTATCATTGGACTTCAGATTAACACCAAGCCTCCATATATTGAGAACGTGTTTTCTATAGCTGTGGTGGGCAACATTGGAACAAAATAAGTATGTAATACTTATGAGAGCATCATGAGAAAGTTGCTGTTTGAGAAATTTAGTAGCAGACCGAGGCACAAAGACGGACCACCCGTTTTTCAAAGGTGACCAGGTGGGAAATGACTAGAAGAAAAAAGATGGCCCTTTCCCTACGAACATATCTTAGCTGCTAACCAGTTGTATTTTGGTCTCATTACACTACTTTTCTTCTTTTAATCTAGATTCCAAGTCTCTAGAAATGATTTTCTTGTTTATGATTTTGAAATATCAAAAAATCAGGTTTGTATTTGCCAAGTGACAAAAGATTTGGTAAGCACAGAGTCGCCATCCCTGTAGCTGACTCAGAGTTTGGTTTTGGGAGTAGTTACAGCTTTGCTGATGGAACAAGACACAAACCATTCTATGAAGCATTTAATAATTATTCATAGAAAAGCACAGAAGTCTTCCTCTTTATTTAATAGTCAGTAACTAAGATAAATTCAATTCCCAATGAAATGCCATACTTTGCAGCCAGAGGATTTCTCAGAAAGGATCAGCTTAAAGAAAGCTACACTGTTGTTTATAACTCAGTTTTTGTTGTTTCTCGATGTTACTTTTCCATCCTTTCCATTTGTCCCATAATTTCGACAGCAAGCTTGTTAAATGATCCCTTCAAAATACATGGTTAATGTTATTAAACTGGTTTGAACTGTAAATGCTGGAAATAAGTAAATACTCGACAATGAACAAATTAGTCACGCACAAGAATTTCACCTCTGAAATTAGCATTTCTCTATAACTGGTGGTTTTTTAAGGGCATCAGTTTCCCCTGAAAAGCAAAGGAATGTTTAAAGGACAAAAAAAAAAAAAAAATACCTGGATAGCCAGAGCCATCCTTGTCTCTGGGGAGACTATATCCCCAACATAGCTGTGTTCTTGAAACCTTTATACACATAATATATCCTCATATTAAGCCATTATGTTAAAAAACACAGGCCTAAACACACAAACACATTCCTAAAGGGAAAAGTAAAGAGATACATATAATTAAGTGCAGAAGTCAGCAGAAAATTATTTTTAAGCTGACAACGTTAAGATTCAACAATTAAACCATTAAATTTTCATAACAGAAAGCATTTCATGTCAGGAGAGTTAATTTTATACCAAAGGATGAGAGCAAACATCCGTGCTAAATAACCATTGTGACGGTGGTGATGATTTAAAAAATCGTGAAAGTAGCAAACGGTTCTAAAACCCTGCTGAAAAAAATTCTCCTGAAGGATTTGAAGTCCTGTCAGAACCATGGGGAAAGGAGAGTGCCCCAACATTGTGAGCTCATCGGATCATGGACGTAAGATGAAGGAATCCTGTGGAGATTTTTTCCTTGAGTAGAGAAGCTTTGGCAAACTTGACATGGATGTGTATAATGAAAGCCTGGGGGTGGTGTTTATGTGTTGCTAGGCTATATACATTTTGCTCAGTGGTAGCCTAGCAACACATAAATATCAGTTTGGGAAACATCAGTTGACATGAGTTTGGGCCACGGAAAGGGAAAGGCGACGCTGAGGTGACAAAAGGCAGATTTGGAGACGCGAAAAATGGGAAACCAAACAGGGAGATGGGAAATGCAGGAGCGTCGGGCAGTTTTGGACACTGGAAACTTCAGCTCAGCGGGGCCAAGGCTGGTGGTAAGAGGACAGGTGTCAGTCTATGACCTTCGAACAGGCACCACTCTCCCTTTTGTCACCTCCTGCGGGCAAGAGCTCGTGGGGTTATCGAAGCACAGCACTGATCCCTCAGTGGGAGCACTATGCGTTTCGTTCCTCACGTTGATCCAAGAGATTAGTGTGTTCTTTGCCATGTTCTACATGGAGAGGGTGAGGACAGGCTGGTTTAGAGGAGACCCGGGCCCCCAGCCAACTAGAGGCTGTACTTGGAAGCAGAGGGCATTCTAGTAGGTTTTTATTCCCCGAAGATTAAGTGAAACTTTGCAGAAAACCAGCCAGGCTCCAGCTCCAAGACACTGCCTGCATCAAGATGCTCTCCACAGCCGAGGGTGATTCTGGGGGACCCAATAGAGCTCCAGGACTATTAGGGTTTTTCCTGTTACCAGACAGTCTTGATCATCACGCAGTGCCTCCTTCCAGACTTTGATCATCCATCCAGTGAACGACTATTTACGGAATACCAGGGGATGTGCAATCAAGTGCAAAGGGTTTGATCATATTAAAGGACCTCATAATCACAAGCCCCATTTCTCTCTAATTCCATGGTGTTTTAGTTTGCTCATGCTGCTGAAATGCAACATACCAAAATGGATCAGCTTTTATAAATGGGATTTATTAAGTTACAAGTTTACAGTTTTAAGGACTTAAATATTTCCAAACTAAGGCATACAGAAAAAGATATCTTGACTCCAAAGAAAGGCCAATGTCTGTCACATGGGAAGGCATGTGGCTGGCATCTGCTGGTCCTTTGTTCCTGGTTCTGTTGCTTCCAGCTTCTGATTCCAGAGGCTTCCTCTTTAAGTGTCTGTGGGCCTTCACTTAGCTGCTCTGCAGCAAAACTCTGGGCTTCATCTCCTAGCATCTCCTGGGGATGGAGATTTCCTCTCTTCAGGTTCTGGCTACTTCTGTGAGTCTTGCTTACACCCGGACTTTTCTGTCTCAATCTCCAAACATCTGTGTCAGTGTCAGCTCTGAACTCTGTCTTTCTCTGTGAGCTCACTTAAAGACTCCAGTAAATTAATTAAGACCCACCTCAAATTGTTGGAGTCACATATCCACTAATCAAAAAGTCACACCCACATTTGGGTGTGTCACATCCTCATGGAAAAATTTAATCAAAGGTTTCTACCCTAAGCAATAGTTCTGCCCCCACAAGGTTGGATTAGGATTAGAAGAACATGGCTTTTCTGGGGTATATAACAGTTTCCAACCAGTACACCAGGAGAACTTTATTTATGACACTTCAAGTGTGCCATTATAATAGATGTTGCCTCTAAAAATTCAGTGGTGAATGTCACAATGGAGCAATGTGGAATGAAAAGAGCAAGGGTTTTGGCATGAAAACCTGATGCCAAATCTGGTCCATCCACTGATTGAGGGAATCTGGGGCCAGCTACTTGCTCACTGGGAGATTGTTTCCCTTACCTGTAAAATTAGGACGATGCTGCTATTGACACTTGGTGTTCTGAGTAGCACATAAAGTGTGAAGGGTCGCGTGAAAATCACCTGTTCTGGCTATAATTCAAGGTTGGAATCCTTGCTGATGGGAAATCCCAGAATTACCCTGCTTGGCTTGTAGTTTTGCTTCTGGACTTGGGTGTGACTGAGCTCCAAGTGAACTTGGAGAATGCAGATATACCTCAGATTTCAGAGAAAGCTCTCTCCATACTCCACGATCAGCCCCAGAGGGATGGGAGGAGGCAGCTCTGCAGACATGGTGGGGCAGAAGCAGGCTGAGTGTCTGACAGGCATATGCAAAATTAGCTCTACTTGATATTAGTTTTCAGAAATTACAAACTGCTTTAGAAATTTAAGCTAGATTCAGTAGTTTTGAAACCCTAATGAATAGAAGCAATGGAAAAACTACTATTTGAAAACTACCACGTGTTTTCCTCTTTTATGAGAGTTAACATTTGAATTAAGAGTTTCAGGAAAATTGTTCCTCTGAGAAAAGGAAAACAAGAAAAAACAAACAACTCATGACAGATTTTGACTTTCCAAAAGTCAAGACAAATTTCTACTCTGGAATGGAGTCCAAGACCATGCTGAACTGCACTGTTTTCTAACAATGTCAGAGATGGTCTTTACTGTGAGTGGAATTGCATTCTTCATTCATTCATCTACTCCTTCATTTTCCTAGTATGTCCTGAGTTTCTACTATGTGCCCGGCATTCTTCAAGGCTCTGGAGGATACCAATCTCACAATTACATTGTAAAGTTCTGTGAGGCCAACGGAGGTGTGACTGGGAGCCAGGCCCGGTCTTGGGAGGCTGCCATGAATAAGTGAATTTTAAGCAGAGATGTGAAGGATCAGCCAGCGGTTATCACCAAAAGAGGGTAGTGAGATGTTCACATTGCAGGCAGAAGGAAAAGCAGGCACCGGCGCCTTGAGGGAAGAGCGAACATGGGCTACAAGTGCATTGAAAGGAAAGCCAGCAGGGCGGCGGGCCAGATTTGGAGGGGAGAGTAGTTGTAGCTCAAGCCGAGGCCAGAGTCACAGGCAGAGGTAAGACCACCCAGCACCTGGCTATTGATCTCTGCCCTAAGACCCAGTGGGAGGTAATTAAAGGGCTTTACTCAGGGCAGTGACATACTTTGTGTTTTAAAAAATGACTAGGGCTCCAGACGAAGAGTAGGTAGAAGGAACAGAAGATGTGAGCTCACCAGTTTTTAGCTAGGCATCTGAATTCTACAGGATAAGGACAGTTGCCACTTGAAAATTAGGAAGCCTAATGGCGAAAAAGGTTGTTCTAGGGGTGAGGAGATGTACATGTGAGAAAGACCTCCATGTTTCTGAATGGTGATGCTGTTGGCTGGGAGGAGAAGCACAGAGAGAAAGGGTTTGGAGAGGTGGGTCATGATTCTCATTTAGGGCATGCTGAGTTGCTGGGCCTTGGGGAGATTTACAGCTCCCAATGGGGTTGGGGGTGGAGACCCGATGCATGCACCAGGAAGTGGCTCTCAGAGCGTGTGCTACTTTCTTGCAGGGTCTCTGGTAAAGACAGCACAGAGTTATTCTGTGATGCATGTCTGTCACCAAACTTACAAGGATTCAGACCATTCTCAAGGGAAAACGGAGAGACCTCCCAACCTGTCTCATGCATCAGCCTGGCTTTCTCCACTGGGCAGCTGACAACCATGCCATCTTCTGAAGGGTTGTTCCCTTGGAGGCTTAGCTTGGCTTAGTGTCAGACCGTGACGAAATGCATGCGATGTGGGTGGCGGCTGCCCTCTGTGTGCCCAACTCTGGTCCTTTATGCCCAAGGGTGAGCAGGCCCCACAGTGCTTTTGAAATGCCTGCATAAAAGGGCAGATTCTGAGCACTGAATGATGGAGGTTAAATGTTACGACCCGTCACAGGATCTGAGTTCCTGGGGCAGACACCTTTTTATTTAACGATCTTGGGAAATTAAAAGCATATACGGTTGAGATCTACCCAATGCAGAAGTGTAATTGTATTTTTAAGTTTCTTTCTTCCCTGCTCCTCGCTCTTCTGTAATTCCCAGGATCATCCCAGTCCCATTCTGAAGTAAATAACATTCTTTATGCATATTCCTTTAATGAAAGATTTGTAGAGGCTTCAATCGAACAATCAAATGTCAAGAAAACAACCTTTCAAAGGCTCTAGCTTTAGGGCATGCCATCCGGACAGCTAAGTATGTCATAAATGCCCGCAATTAGTCACACATGCCTCGAGAAGAAAACATTGGCTGGATTGAATGACAGCTTTTAAATTATGGCCATGAGCTGAGTCTGCCCACAGTGCATAGAGGTGCACAGGCCATATTCTGGGGTGAGTTCAGAAGTTTAGCTCTCCAAGTGGCTGGTCATAATGGATTTAAAAGTGTGTAAGATCATGAGCTAAACCATTCACAGCAATGACTCAGCCTCAGGTTTGATGGAAAATATTAATCTACCAAGATCAACCGGAATGACCTTGATACATCCTCCAGAAAACACAATGTGATGCAAGTAAGGCTACATTTTTTTTCTTTTTTTTTGCAAGAGCAGGGACCGGGAAATGAACCCACATCTCCGGCACGGCAGGCGAGAACTCTGCCACTGAGCCACCATTGCACCGCCCTAAGCAAGGCTACATTTAAACAACTAAATAAATGCTATAAGCCTGTTTAAGGAATGCATTCAATTATGTCAATAGAAGGTATTACACACTGTATGAAGGAAAAAAGGGTCAAAAAGCAAAAATGTTTGTGTTTTTGCTACCTCTCAATTCCATACTCACCCAGTACCATCGTCTTTACTAATTTGGCTCTGCCTGCTGACTTTCCCACAGGTGGAAGAAGGCACCAACAAGCTGGCGCAGTGATTCTGTATTACCTAGCCTAAACATTCCTTGTTGCCAATTGCCACCTTGTGATTCTGATCTAGATAAACTCCTTCATGATCCTGATTAGTGTGAATCGGGTCCCTGGTCCCTACACTGTTTGGATCTTCTCCTGAGTCCACATCTGGGCTGTGGCAGAACGGTCAGATTTACCCCAGTACTTTGGTTTAAACAGATTCCTTTGAATTTGAACATTTAGTCTATTTAGAATCCCACTCCACATCTGGGCTGGTTTAAGATTCTCTTCGGCAGAAGCTCAGGCTTTCAGGCGTCACTAAGAAGCCCAGTCCTTGAGACGCCACTTCTTTTTTCCCTCTTTCGCCATACAAGTGTGAGCCTGCACTCAGGGCAGGGGACGGAGCCGTCCCTGTCCTGGCCTGGTCTCCTCTGGCTCTCTGCTGGACCGCACCCCCAGGGAAGACTAGTTTCTCTTAACCTCATTTCAGTCCATGTGTTTTGCTTCTAGAGACACTTGTGTCTTGGGAAAGACTCACAGGTACGTCCACTGACAGTTTTGGTGACTGTTAAACCATTGAAACGGTATGCAACTTTCATTTTTAAGAATGAAAAATGTCTCAGGAGGTCTGAAAACTATATATTTTTGCTGATTGGTGTCCGTGCACCAAGTATACGGGCTGTTACTCAGGATGAGGCAGAGCCAGGTGGTGTCAGCTCCCTTCTCTGATAAACCCATCCCAGCACCAAGCCTTAAGGAGGGCAAGGAGCTATTGTGAGCACGGAAGTGCTATGCCTCTAGAAGACAACCCCTCCTAGCTCCTTCCTCAGAGGCAGCTGAGCTGGGGGCGGGCAGGCGCTGCTGCTCCCCTCAGCCTGCTCCAGAGCATTTCAGGTCAGCAAGGAGCTGGCTGCCGCGGTCCTTCTTCACTCCAGCGTGCAGCCGCCGCCATCGTCGCGTCTGCTCCACCTGTGGGGCCTTGGCTGCCCGCCTCCCCTCCGCAGCGGCGCAGGTTCTCACCCGTGGCTGCAGGTTAGAAACACCGGGCGAGGGTGGACAACATGCCCACGGCGGCCCCACCTGCAGAAATTCCAGGTAAGGCAGGCGCAGGTTGTCCTCCGGGCTCGGTGGGCGTGGCCTCGCGTCTGCACCTGCCGCTGCGTCTCCCGAGGCCGCCTGGGCCAGGCTCGCTCTTTCTCCTCTTAGCTTTCACAACCACCAAGAGAGTTGCCAGTTTGACATGTTTCAGCCAGTTTGCCAGCTCCAATTAAGTTATCTTGAATTAATATGAACAAACCAACAATTACCCAGTTTAGGAAGAACTTAACACTGTGAGAAAGGTTTTGCATGGATTTCGTTTTCAAAACCTTGCTGTTGTGAAATATGACACACACAGACTTTACAAAACAAAACTATAGTGTGCACGGTTGTTTCAGTGGTAGAATGCTCGCCTTCCATCCGGGAGACCCGGGTTCGAATTCTGGACCATGCACCCCAAAAAACAAAAACAAAGACATATCACCAAGTGACTATCACAAAGCAAACACCCACATGGCCATCACTTAAGGTTAAAAAGATACACGAAGTGGCTAAAACCCCAGAAGCCACCTCTGCTTCCCCTCCTTCTACTTACCTCCAATGCCCCTTCAAAGGTAGCCTCTACCCTGACGTTTAAACAATAACAAGAAAATAATTTCTTTTTATTGTTCATCACCAAACATGTACCTCCGAAGTTAGTTTTTTGCCTTGCCATTTGGGCATCTCATAGCATGTGCTCTTTTATGTCCAACTTCTTTTGCTCAATGTCACCCTTGAGATTCATCTACATTGGTGCTTTTAGCTGTGATTCACTTGTCTTCATGGCTATAGACTATTTCATTGCACCAACAAAACCCATCTCGCTCCTGTATTGTTGATTGGCATCTGAGCCAATTGATCACTGACCTGGCACTGCCGTGAGCTCTCCTCTGTGTGTCTCCCTGCGCTCACAGGAACCCCTGGCCCATGGGCCATGCACATCCTGACCTCCACTAGACAGTGCTGAACCATTTCCCAAAGCGGCTGTACCCACTCACGCTCCTAAATCCACACGTGGGGTGGCCAGTAGCCCTGGTGAGTTGAACTCACTCTCATATGCTCAGTGCCCAGCCGGGCATCTGCCCTCAAAAGTGCCTGTTCAACCCTTTTGCCCGTCCCCCCATCTGGTTATCTGCTCTTCTACCGATTCTTGGGACGTTCCACACTCAAGTCCTCTCTGGCCAAAGCACCTGCTGCTCTCCAAGGCCCGACTCCTCATTCTCCCAAACGGTGTCCCCACATGCACACAGCCTCCAATTTAAAGTACGCTGTGGGCATCTTCTCCTGTGATTCTTTCCACAGTCCTGTGAAGTACAGTCACTGCTCCCTTCCTTGAGCTGAGGCTCCTGACGGTTGGATAATGTACCTAGTGAGTGATGGGCCTGAAGTTAGCTCCCGGCCTCCGAAGCCCACGCATTGCATCCCTGTGCTCAGAACTGTGGATGTGTCCCAGCAAGCAACATTTGGAGGCCGGAGTTGTCGATCTCTGTTCCTTTGTTAATCATTTTCCAACCACTGCATGTGATCTGTTGACTGCTTATTATTAAATATTTACTTTTAAAATATTGTAAATTTAATCCTGGGTAGAGTCTTGGCGGAGAGATATTATCAACCCACACTTGAGGAGAAAGTTAGCTCCAGTTAATCTCTGTCTGCTTTTTTAACTGAGCTTAGCACTGAAACTCAATCCCTGGGCATGGTCCTCTCTGATCGTAAGACTTGACTTGGGGAAAGACTAAACATGAGAATTAGGGTGACACCTCTGTGACCCCAGCATGTCTATTCAGCATTACCTGTAGAGCTGTGTCACTTTTAGAGCTTCGTATCTAGGGAAGGCTGAGATCTGTGCTCTGAGCTCCATTTGGGAGAACTTAGCTGGTCTGTCCAGGGCTGGCTGAGCCCTTAACAAGGGAAAAGGGGGTCAGGTCATCAGTGTTTTAGTAATCATGCCCAGGACCCAGGAAGGCAGAGAACAAGTGAATGGGAAAAAGGATACCAGGCAAACATCAGCCATAGGAAAGCTGGGGTAGAAATACTGGGAGAATAACTCGAAACTCTGTGATTTCTTGGTTTGCCCCAACAGCTATGTCCATCACCACATGCCAGCCCCATTGCCCAGCCTCTGGCACTCCCCCCTTGCATTCTAACTTATTTTCAAACAGGCTTGCAGGCATGTGCATATGGCTCTTCTTTTCTGCTTATGGGCAAAGAAGAGCCATGCTCTGCCCTGACCTGGAGGCCTCCTAGGGGAAGGCCAATGAGAGAAGTTTCGACTTTGACCCATCCTTGATGCTTCGCCATTGATTCTGAGGGTTTGCTCCAGGACCAGCTTTTTCTTGAGTCCTTGGCTCTATTTTCAGTTGTCTTGATGAGATTCTCAGTTACATCTTACATGCACATGTTCATTGACCTGGAAATGGACGCGGATCGGCCTGAAAGCTCCAGAGCTGATAGAGACTCCCTGGGAAGGAATGTTTGGAGGTGGAGGGCTGTGTTTGGACCCCTCCCTGGTGCCCAGGCACTGGTGTCTTTGACAGGGACTCTGACAGCGACCTGGAGCACGGGCTTGAGTTGTAACAGTGCCTGCGAAGAATCAAACGACAGAAAAGCAGTGGCTGACTTAGTCTTAAAAAGTCCAGCGTGAGCCTCCTACTCCCTTAAATAAACCAGAAAAAGATAGTAAAAGGAAAAAGAACTTACAGAAAAACATAAAGTTTTGAAGGAGAGAGGGAGAGAATCAATGTTTAAAGTACTGATCCCTTCGAATAAGCTTGGTCAGATTCTGGGATGTGCTCCCCCGCCACCCCATTCACTCAACTTTCTATCCTTGCGGTGGCTTCTGGGAAGGGGCTCTGAGGCTCTGCCTGGGGGTGTAGGGAGCACGGAGGGAGCCTTTGCATTGCATTTTTTTTACCATGGGTAAATGCTACTGTTTGAATTTTTAATATATTGAAGTAAATGTGTGACTGCCCACCACTGTTGGGCCCCGAGAGCGTAGGACAGGTCCACAGCCATGGCCAGTTTGGGGCAGCATTGGTTCCTGACCCCGGCATGACACAGGCGTCCCCAACCTCAGCTGCTCCAAAGCCACCAACACAGGTTTCACCACAGGCATGCTGCCATCTGCCCACTACTTGCTTAATATATATATATTAAAAAATATATAATACTCACTATTTTTTTTTACTTGAGTTAATGTCCTTTTAAATGTAGCTTTATTATCTCAATCAGTTTTTTCCAGTATATGTGAGTAGAACGCGTCTTGATGCTAACCGCAAGTGCCTACCTGTCCATGGCTGGAGAAATCCTCTCCCTGGGGTGTGCCCACCGAGCCCCCAACCCTGACTGTAACTCACTTTTGCCCATTTTAACAGTAAACTCTCTGCCTCCGGGCAGAATGGAAACGCCCTTTTCTGAGCGTGTGATGTACATGGAGGTATGTGGTGTGATCAGGGACTGCAGGTGATGAGACCAGTGAGGAAGCCCTGCTGCCTGCTTGCATCGGCCACCCAGGTGCAGCCCCCAACCCCTTCTGAAGAACCGCGCACACCTCCTTTCAGGGAGAAGGGCCTTTTGGACACAGTCCACCCTTCTCCAGTCTTTGGCCGGAGACTAAAGTTCTGCTGTGCTCACCACCCACATGGTTTCATCCTATTGGTGTGAGCGACACTGGACAGGATACCCAGAGTGGTCAGTCACAAAGCTGCGGTCACCTGCCTGGGCACAGACATGCTGTCCAGGAGCCAGTCCTCCTGTGTCACACGGGAATGACGCCCTGGGGCAAACAGGTGTCCGAAGAGATGGGAATTTTCTCCCTCGGAGGAACTAGAATGTATTCTAGGAGCAAATCCAAATAAACAGTGTTTAAAATATGGCCCCCTTGGCAGGAGATCTTGGGCACGATGCCTGATAGGAACTTTTGACGGAGCCCACCAGGTGGAAGTGCTCTTCTGAAATGCAGTGTGGACTGTAAACAGCTGGCGCTCCTGACCGCCTTACCATGAGAATGTGTAACCCCTTCACATGCTCCAGGACTCACAGGGTGAGACACTCTAAACACAAAGGCCATTCTGAAGGTCAGCATTTCAGAGACTGAACTTCCAAGGGCACAAAAAGAAAGTATCACAGCCCTGAATGGATTCCAGACAAGAAGAGTGGCCACAGAGGGGAGGTCACTACCTGAACTGCACCCAGCACTGGGCCATAGCCCCAACCTTGGCAGATGCTCTGTGACCACAGCTTACCCTTGAAGAACCTCAGCGGGGACTAAAGCCAGGTGGAGGCCAGAAGTCAAGGTCACCTTGGCTCCGGGCTGACTCCTTATCTGACTGCTTAACTCTCACCCTTCCACCATCAACACCTCTGAACCTGCCACAGCAGTGACTACAGACCATCATCTGCCTGCTTATTGCAGACTATGAAAAGTGGAGCTAGGCAGGAGTTGTCTACTCTATGCTCCAACTCAGCAACTCCACTTCTTAGAGTTGATCCTAAGCAGATAACTAGACGAGTGTAGCGTGATAGGATATTCATTGCAGTATTGCTTATTGTAGAGAAAAGTTGGAAAGCCTATCAAAAGGTAATTATTTAGATAAATTATTCACATCCAAGTACTTTGAAGCCAATAAAAACATGATATTGATCTGTATTCATCAATGTGGAGATGCCCAGGACATATTGTTGACAGGATAAATGGGTTACGAAAAATAATTTATGGCAGGATTTCATCTTTGAGAAATTATTCATTTATCTTCTTAAGACTGTGAAAAGAGAGATGCTAGTTTTCAAAATATTAGCAGTGCTTATTGCTGGGTGTTGGCGTGTTGGGTAATATTTGCACTCTTTTTACCTTCTTGAATTTTTACTACAGGCATGTGTACTTTTATAATAAACAGTAGAGGGGGTGCAAGGGGAGTTCAGTGGTAGAACTCTCGCCTGCCATGCGGGAGACCCGGGTTTGTGTCCCGGCCCATGCACTTCCCAAGCGAACAAACAAACAAAACAAAAAAACCACACGAACAAAACTTCAGCAAATGGTGCTGCAATAAGGGGATACTCACATGGAAAAAGAATGAAATATGACCCCTGCCATACAGTACACACACGCAAAAAATTGAAACCAGGATTTTAAAAGGAAACTCATTATTTTCTGGGGTAATTGGAAGATTCCCAGGGGGGAGAGTCCTATCATCTCCCTTTCGAATCTGCATTCTCAAGGAAAATGTTGCAGTACCTGGGAACTCCTGGTCCCCACAGCCTCCTCTTCTGTCCTTGTCACAGCTCCTGGCAGGACCTGGCTTTGTGCCGTGCAAGCACTCTAGCAGCGGTCAGTTCTCCCCGGTTTGGGTGAGACGGCCCAAGGCTGTAAGCAGTCCTCTGGCTTACCCAATGGTCTTTGGGTGCCCATCTTGTCTCAATGCCTAGGACAGTAAATCTTTTCTAACCAGCTGCCCTCTGGCTTTCCCTCCCCCTCTGTCCACCTCCTCTGTCTCCAGCAGCAAAGCCACATCATGTCTCCTGGGCTGGGCACAGCATTTCAGCTGCCCGGACAACAAGCAGGCTGAGGGCTCGGGCGTGGCTCAGGAGGTTTTACAGCACATGGGGGGGCTCAAGAGTGCATCTCAATTTTACCATTAAATTGCTTTGTGAAACTAGGGGCCACTTTCTGCTTTAGTGTCCTTCCACTGATTTGCAATCATTCTTAGTTGTCAGAAAGAAGAAAGGACCTTTTCTTCCTATTCCTTGCCAAACATAAATAAAGCTATGGTTTAAATTCAGTAAAACTATTTTGAACACCCTGCAAATTTGGCACAATGCAAGATTTTTCCATTTCCCAGTCAATATTTCACACCAAATTATTAAGGGAAAAGTGCTAATTAATTTTGAAACAAAAGGCTGGGTATTTAAAGACGTTTGTGTCAGAACGTAAAGCAAATTCAACATGTTTTGGTCCCCACATTTTGTTACTGACCACACACTTCTTTGTCCTTTCATTCACCTTGAACAGAGTGGAGGATCACATAGGGGGTATATTTTCCAAATAAAGCTGTTGGGATAATCACCGTTTTAACAAAGACAATCCCTAACATCTGTAGAGTGCATTTTCCATGCTGCTGCCAGGGTCCTTTTACTAAGTAACTAAGACAAGTTCTTATCAAGTTACTGGCTGTTAAAAGCCTTTGATCATTCTCCATTGCCTTTGTGACAAAGTCCAAACCCCTTCATTGCCTTCCGAGGCCTTCCTCATTTAACTCTTCCCTTTCCGTTTCCCATCTTCCGTTCCCTGTGTCTCTGCACAGACGTCATTTCCTGCTCCCTCCTTCCCACAAGCTGACCCCTCTGAGCATTAGGCCTTTCGTCCACTCCTTCAAGGTCTCATTTCACCCTCTCTGTGATACCCCACTGCCGTCCTCACGCGGGAGCCCCCATGGCACCACATGTGCCCCCTTACAGGCCTCACCCACTGACTTGCGCTAAACCAGTTTCAATGGTTTGTCTTCTCCACTAGATTCCAAGCCCTCTGGGAAAGCACTTCCCAAGTCTGGCCAAGCACCAGCCTCCCCTGGGCGGCTGGTTAAAAAGACAGATTCCTGGGACCCACACCAGACTCATAGAATCTCTGGGAAGCTAGACATTTAAGAAGTTTTCCAGAGGCTTGTGACCAGCTAGCGGGCTGGGTATCCATCATCACGAAAGAAGTTGCACATTTTCCCTGGGTCTCTTGCCCAGGGACAGCAAGGAGGGAACAGGGGTGGCTGGAGGGAGACAAGAGCTGCCATTGCCGAGGGCTGTCATTGGGCCAGGCATGGCAGCAGGGGACTTTACACACGCTCATGTAACCTCAGCCACCTTGCACGCGAGAGAATATCATGCCCATTACTGCAGAAAAGGAAAACAAAGCTCAAGGGGCTGTGCATTTTGTCCAGCGTCCCCCTCTAAGTTGTGGAATGGTCAGCAGAATCAGCTCTGTTGCCTCTTCAAGGTCACTTTACTTAACCCAATGTTACATACACGTTAGTTAATCAAATCTACACCTGTAGGTTTAGAATCTCCACGCATGGCTCCCCTACATTCAATCACCCCTCAAGACCTATCAACTCTATCAGCTCATCTCCATTCTCTGTCATCTCGACCTTTGAAACAACTTCCTCACTGACTTCTGGGCAGCCCCTGCTTGGATCCGTTTTCCCAGTGGTAGCCAAATGGCCAATTAAACCAGCAAATCTGCCAAAGCTACTCTGCTTATGGCACCTTTTTACCACATAAAAGCTTTTAATTTTTACTTAGGCAAATATATCTACCTTTTTTTCTTCTAGTGCTTTAATATTTTCAGACTTGATAAAAACATTGAAGCTGGTCTTCCCTCCCTCTGGATTTATAATGCAAATGACACCAAGGGCTTTAAGGGTTCCAGCGTTGAACAGTTTGCACACACTGACGTAGGAAGTCAAACCTTGGAAATACGGGCTATGGGGATGAGTCAATAATCCACAGGTGGAGAAATCCAACTAATGAACAAATGAATGAAAAGAAACACCCGATCACTAGTGACAAAAAAAAAGTGGTGTCACTCTATGTCCATCAGAACAGAAAAATTTAAAAAACAGCGATGAAACTGCTGGTGGCGATTTTGGAAGAAGGGTGCACTCATAAAGTGCTTGGACACAGAATTTCTCCAGCCTTCTTGGAAAGCATGTTAGTAACATCTTAAAAACAACAACTGCAATAGTGCTTGTTCAAATTTCCCACTTTTTTTTTTACATGGGCAGGAACCGGGAATCAAACCTGGGTCCTCTGGCATGGCAGGCAAGCATTCTTGCCTGCTGAGCCACCGTGGCCCACCTCAAATTTCCCACTCTCTTGTGAATCTATTTCCTAGTGGAAAGCCTCTGATATATAAAACCTGCAGGTAAGAGTGTTTGTTTGAGTGGCAAAACCCTGGAAATTGGGGGACTATCTATCTTTAAAAGAATTTTTGACTTTACTGCAGAACATCGCACTGTGGTACAATCTGACACCATTAAAATGTGAATCAGAAAGAATTTATCCTGGAAGCGGTTTTACGAGGTGTGGCTGAATAAGGGAAGCCAGAAGCAGA
>PVIY010012575.1:25936-61669 GCA_004026745.1 Myrmecophaga tridactyla
GCATACCCTGGTCCCTGTACCTCGCCCCTCCGAGAGCCCTCCTGCTCCTCTGTGGTTCTTCACGCACACTGCTCCCTTTTCCCACGACACTCTCCCCCTTTCTCACTTCCAGGGTGACTCTCACTCATTTTTATGTTTCAGCTCTCAAATATCAGCTTCTCAGGGGACATTCCCTGACCCCCCAGACATGGTTAGTTACCCTCAAAATGATTCCCATAGTTCTCCATCCTTACTGAAATTCAATTTTATTATTAGCCTCTTTTACCAAACTCCACATCTCTACTCCCAGCTGTAGTTCAGGGCTTATTTGTTGCATCCCGTGTTGAATAAGAGCTGATGGCGGGGCACTGAGCCCTGCACCTTAGAGCTCATAGCTTGGAGACTGCCCACTGCCCTGCAGTTATCCCCTGGGCTAAGGGAGGCTAAAGTGAGGGTAACTTCAAATTCCAGGATGTGGCTGAGGGCAGAGAGAGCTAACACTTGCTGTACGAACCAAAGGGGATCCTGGAGAAGTAACCCAGCCCACACCCGTGAAGGCATGGCAACCAAGTTTTATTTGCATTATCTTGCTTTCACTGTGCATTTCTAATTAGGCATATTTATGAAATTAAAAAAACCCACCAAAGTTGGTATGAAGAGAAAAAGAAAATTACTTAAGTTTATTTTCAAACCCTATTGTTAACAAACTCTTCTGTTAATAATAATAGTTTCATTTCTGCAAATAGTTGCATATCCGTATTCACAGAAAAGGTGGGTGGTGGCGGTGGGGGGTGGACTTTAAGGTTTGTTTTTCCAGGAGACCTGGGGAAGCCTGATTCCTCTTCCAGATCATTGCCCTTGATGGACTTGCATTCAAATTTCAAAATGAGGAAAAAATGTGGACATGAATTACGCTACATGGATCTCTGAAACATGGAGAGTGCTAATTCCAAGAGCATTTTATATAAAATGACCTGAGCTTCATATCCCATTTGCGGTCACCTTGTCCTCTGGGCAGAGAGGATTGAGTTGGATAATAAGTGCCATTAGCACTAGGGTTGCTTTCACACGTAAATCCCCTCGCAAATGGGAGAGCAGATAGAGAGTGTCCTGGGTGTTATCTTTTTTTTTCACTTAGAAAAGTGCCCTTGGTGGCTCGTTATCTTTGGAGCTGATGAAAGCACTCAGCCAACGACATCTGCCTGCTTTTCCTTTTCGTCAGGATTGTCCAGCATTCTCAGCCTTTTCTCCAGCATCTGCCTCCATTCTTCTCTGAGCCTGAGAAGGGAAACAATATGTGTGATTAAGTGCATTTGTCTCCACATCTGCTGGTTCAGTGCAGTGTTCGGCTTATAAAGAAGCACATGGCTTTTACACATTAATAAAGAAAAAAGAAATCAGTAGACCAATGGGCAAAGGCTATGAATAGGCAGTTTCCCCTAAAATTTCATCCTTTACAGAATCAATGTGATCTCAATTAAAATCGCAGAGGGACTTTTCTGTAGAGTTCAGCAAGCTGATTCTAAATTTTATATGGAAAGGGAAAAGAGCCAGATTAGCCAAAGCAGTTTTGAAAAAGAACAAATTGGGGGACTCACACTACCTGATTTTGAGACTTAATATAAAGTTACTATAATCAAGATAGTGTGGCATTGGAGAAGGGATAAATAGATCACTTGTACAGAATGGTGAGGCCAGAAATAAATTCACACAAAATATGGTCAATTGATTTTTTTTTTAACTTTTTTGTTTTTTTTGCATGGGCAGGCACCAGGAATTGAACCTGGGTCTCCGGCATGGCAGGTGAGAACTCTGCCTGCTGAGCCACCGTGGCCCACCCCCGGTTGATTTTTGACAAGAGGGCAAAAGCAACTCAATGGAGGAAATATAGTCTTTATCACAAATAGTGCTGGAACAATTAGATATTCATATTTAAAAAAATGATCCTGGATCCATATCTCACAACTGAAACAAAATTAACTCAAAATGGACAATAGTCCTAAATGTAAAATGTAAGATGATAAAACTCCTAGGAAAAAACACAAAAGAATATCTTCATGACCTTTGAATAGGGTAAGACTTCTTAGCTACAACATCGGAGCTGTGATTCATCAAAGAGCAAAAAAGAAAATTTGGACTTCATCAAAATAAAAAACTTGCTCTAAGAAAGCTACTGTTAAAAGAATTAAAGGCCACAAACAGGGAAAAAAATATCTGAAAATCAGATATCTGTGGAAGGAATTGTCCCCAGAATGCATAAAACCTCTCAAACTCAACAATAATAAAATAAACAACCCAATACATAATGGGCAAGAAATCGGAACAAACATTTTACCAAGAAGTTATGTGGGTGGCAAGTAAGCACTCAATATCAATAATCATTATAAAAATGTAAATTAAAACCACAACCAAAGAATAGACAGAAGCAAAACCAAAAAACCTCCACCCAACCAAATAAACTGAGAAAACCCTGACAAAACACAATTCTAAGTGTTGGTGAGAATGTAGAACAATCAGAACTGGTTTATATTGCTGGTGGAAATGCAACATGGTTCAACCAGTTTAGAAAACAGTTTGGCATTTCTTATGCAGTTAAACATACATTTACCATATGAACCAGCAGTCTCCTTCCTGGGTATTTACCCAAGAGAAATGAAAACTTATGTTGATGCAAAAACCTGTATGTGAATGTGTATAGCAGTTTATTCATAATCATCAAACCCGGGAAATTACCTAAATGTCCTTCAACTGAGGAATGTGTAACCATACTGTGATATACCCATGCAATAGGATACTACTAAGTGAGTAAAAGGAATGGGCTGCTGATACACATGGCAACAAGACTAAATCTCAAATATTTATTGGTAGGTGGAAATAGCTAGATTCAAAAGACTGCATACTGTACAATGCATTTATGTGGACTGTGCTGGTCTGAATCTGTGGTGGACCCCAGAAAAGCCATGCCCTTTGATCCTCATTCAATATTGCTGAGTGAGGGCATTTTGATTGTTTCCATGAAGATGTGACCCACCCAATTGTGGGTAGTAACTTTTGATTAGATGATTTCCACGGAGGTGTGTCTCCACCTACTGAAGGTGGAGTTGCTTGCTGGAATCCTTTGAAAGAGGAAACATTTTGGAGAGAGCCCCTTTTTGGTAGAGCCACGAGAAAGCCAGCAGACGCCACCATGTTTACCATGTGCCCTTCCAGCTGAGAGAGAAACGTTGACCGTTGTTGGCCTTCTTGAACCAAGGTATCTTTCCCCGGATGCCTTTGATTGGACATTTCTATAGACTTGTTTTAATTGGGACATTTTCTCGGCCTTAGAACTGTAAACTAGCAACTTATTAAATTCCTCTTTTTAAAAGCCGTTCTGTTTCTGGTATATTGCATTCCAGCAGCTAGCAAACTAGAACATGGACATTTTGGAAAAGGCAAAATTATAGGGATGGAAAACAGATCATTAGTTGCCAGTGGTTGGGAACAAGGGAGAGGAGTGGATGAAAAAGACCAGTATGAAGGGATTTTTTTTCAGAGTGCTGGAACTTCCTTAACCTTAATTGTGGTGTGGATTGCAAAACTCATAGAACTATTCACAACAAGAAGAGAAATTCATGGTGCTTACAAACCAATTGAAGAAAATAAAATTTATAGGCAAATGGAAGAAGTCTATGTAAGTAGGCAGTTTCCAAAGATGAAATCTGAATGGCTTTTATATTTATGAAAAGATCTCAAACAAAAGTGTAATTAATTAAATTCAATTTAAAGCAGCGAGCTACCATCTTCACCTAGGAGATTAACAATGGTTGAGAATTTGGCAGCATGGTGGAAATAGGCACTCCCTCTGCAGAGCAGGAGTTAAAATTAGTATTTTGAAAACTCTTCCCTTTACCTAGCAATTTCATTTCTGGGAATTTATCCCAGAATACTTATTCATATATGCAAAAATGTGGTTGCAGGCACACTTATTACCACATTGTTTATAAAGCCAGAAAACGAAAACACAACCTCAATGACTTTCAAATGTGATTGATTAAATACATTTTTACACAATTGCAATGGGATACGATAAAGAAGAAGCGAATGTGCTGATATGGGAAATTTCAAAGATATATTAAGTTTAAAATCAAGGTGCAGAAAGCAAAGAGAAGCATAGTTCCCTTTTGCATAAAAATACAGGATAAATATTTATTTGCTTATTCAAACTGAAAGTGTAGGAAGAAATATACAAGAAACTATTGATGGCAGTTATCGCTAGTAGGTCTAGGAGACAGGGTAGAAAACAAACTCACTTTTTAGTCTTTATCTTTTGCAATTTTTAAAGTAAAAAAAATACTGGCATTAGTTTTCTAAGGCTAAAATTAATCCAAACTAAAAAAGTAGATAAATGCTAAAACAAACCAATTCTGAGGAAGCATTTTTCATTGTTGGGGTAACACACATATACATAAAATAAAATTTCCCATATTAACCATTTTTAAGTGTAATTACAGTCACAGTGTCATGCTGCCATGCCCACTAGCCATTACCTAGACGTTTTCATGACCCCAAACAGAAGGTTTGTATCTATTAAGCCAAAACTCCTCATTCCCCCCTTCCCCCCGCACCCCTTACCCTGGTTACCTCTAATCTACTTTTGTCTCTTTGAATGTGCTTAGTTTAGGTATTTCATATAAATGGAATCACACAGTACTTGTCCTTTTGTGTCTGGCTTCTTTCACTCTACATGATATCCTCAAGGATTAGCAGAACTTTGTCTTTTTTTATGGCTGACTAACAGTCTATTGTATGTAACAATCACAATCTGTTTTATTCACTTATCTGTTTATAGACCGAAGAAGTATTTTGAAGACCATACTTCTTTCATTAAAACAATGCTTTTTTTTCATATAAGCCCTGTACAGTTTCCCAACTTTATTTACAGGCTGGTCACAGAGAGTTAGATGTCCATGTAATGTATCATCTGGACCGAGATACTTTTGAACTAAAAGGAAGTATAATCAATAATTACTCCGGAATGATGGGTGCACACCCAACCATCCCAGGCCAACAAAGAGGTCATCGTATAGCTTTGTTGCACTTGGCTTTTCTCAAATGGGCTCAATCAGTTGTTTTCTGGCTCCGGATTTTCTAGGGACCCAACCCCATCTGTGCTGTGTTGCTTCTTTCTAGCCGGACTCAGAAAGAGTCAGGGGATTTGCAGTTCTGAGGCCACTAGCTGGGCTTGTAATCTCATGTCCAGAGCCTCTGCCAGTATGACCAGTTAGCAGGGCAAGTGGGTCTCTCCAGTCTGGCCATATTGCTCTTGGTCAGTGAACCCGCAGGCATTTGCTAGTGAGCACACCTGGGCGAAATCACTACTTCCATCCTACCAGCTTTGGCACAATTCCTTGCTGTGTTAGCCCGGCAGAGGGAGAGAGAGACAAGACACCAGGGGCTTTGTTCTCCCATCAGCAAAGGGCTTGGAGGAACATCTTGAGGGTTTTGTCTTCTCCTGGTCACTTGGACCATCTCTTGATTGCACGATAGTTTGGATTGACCTTGTTTTAGATGGAATGAAAAAGGGTGTGGAAAAAATTTTTTAAAAAGGGTGTGGGTGCTGTGTATTTGCATGTGCGTGTGTGTGCACTTATGCACAGAAGAATTTGGGGATGTGGAGCTCACAAAGCTGGAACAGGGAATGAGCGATTTCTGACGTTCATTGGTCTGAAAGTGCATGCTGAGGGATTATTACTGTGTTTCAAACTGTTTGCACAGATCAGCAGAGATTTAAACAAACGTTCCAATAGTCTGGTTTTGATGTGAAAACATCCAGAGTCTCTTTTTCTGCAACATGGCTTATCTGGGATATGTGTGAGTGGCTTTATGTTTGTTTGTTAGCAAAAAATAAGAGCAAAACATTAAATTTTCATTCGTTGTTTGCCAAATTCAGAGGGCTTTTGGAGGATTCTTGTTTACAGTTAATAAGGGTAACAGCCGTGGCAAGGGTGGGGGCCCAAGAGTGGGTGAGGGCATCAGGGGAAGTTGCCTTTGCTTAATTTTTTTTTTTTTAATTTGCATATGGGCAGGAGGCACCAGGGATCGAACTCCAGACCTCCAGCACGGCAGGTCGGAGCTCTGCCTGCTGAGCCATGGCAGCCGCCCTTTGCTTAATTTTTACATTCTTCCTCTGCTGTGAACAATGCTGTAGCTATGTCCGCACCTTAAAGCATTTATTTAGGCAAGACAGTAATGAAGTGCTAGATTTTATCATTGTGAAGCTTTATACTCTTGGTTATAGAAGGAAAAGAAAAGTGCCCCAAACTTTAAAAGAGGGATTACTTCTGGGAATTTCTGCTTTTGTTCTATGGACCATTTACAATTGAGTGCCCTTTTAATAAAACTTGTTTCCTAATTACAAAATAGCACCATGCCTATTTCCCCAAATTTTGGGAAAAATAGAATGGCACAATAAAAAAGTCTGCTGTCCCACCAGTCAAAAAAACAAACTACAACAAAACTAGTCAATGTCTTGGTGTATTTTCTTCTAATTTTTCTCTAATATATAAAGATAGAATGGATATAGTTTTAAAAACATTCTACCAAAAATCAGATCTTATTGCAAATCTTTTAATCCAGCATCCCAGGACGCCTGCAAGGGAAGGTACTGCTCAGCGTTCACTCTGGAATCTGGCAGGCTTGTGGGCCAGGTGGGGGTGCGGAAGATGGCAGCAACCAGGCAACTGACTGAACACCCCAGCTCTTCTCGGCACCACTGAGAATCTCCAGGACTGGATGTTCAAATATGTGACTCTTCTAGGATGTGGAGAAGGCCTGGCAGACAAGCAAGATGTGGCCGGAATGGTGGCAGAACTGTTCTCTGGACAGAAAGGCGATTTCCCCTCTGGAACTTAAGAAAGGTCTTTGGAAGTTACCGTTGAGTTCAGCACATGTGAATCATGCATATTTTCAGCTCAGCCTGAATGGGCCAGATGCAGAAACATGAAGTTACGGTGTCCTGCTGTCCATCAGAGCACACACTTACCAGTCCACTTGGTGAGTGGGCTCTTTAGCGGACAGCCAGCCAGGCCCAGCTGTTCCCATTCTATGGACAGAGCACCCAAGCAGGCCCTAGAGAGTGACGCTGGCTTGTGGCACTGTTGTGAAGGCCGGCGCTGGTCCTTTCTTCAAAGCAATATTGGCACATGAGACGCTTGTCTTCTACCTACATCTCCTCTCAACAGATTCCTTTGATTTTGACAAGTCCACTTGCTGGTGAGGAGAGGACCACCTTACCCTCCCATGAGAATCCTAGTATGTATCATCCCAAACATACAGTCTTTTTTTTTTTAACTGGTTTTTCACACACAAATACCTGTTGACCTAAACCTGAAATTCAGTGTAACCAAACGTGCTGTGGATTGCAACAGAGAAAATCTCTTGGGGAAAGATTTTCATTTCATCAAGATATGAATATCAAATCCTCATTATTGTTTATACATTAGAAAAAGGCTCACCCATATCTGTGGCTCTGTGTTTTTCAACCCGGGGTGACCAGAAATGGAGCAGCTTTTAAAAAAAGGGGAATTTATTAAGTTGCAAGTTTACAGTTCTAAGTCTGTGAAAATGTCCAAATTAAGGCAAAGCTATGAAAATGTCCAAATCAAGGCACCAACAAGAGGCTACCTTCACTCAAGAAAGGCCGATGACATTCAGGGTCTCTTTCTCAGCTGGAAAGACGCATGGCAAACATGGTGATGCCTGCTGGCTTCCTCTCCAGGCTTCCTGCTTCATGAAGCTCCTGTGGGAGTGTTTCCTTCTTCACCTCCAAAGGTCTCTGGCTGCATGGGCTCTCGTGGTTCTTGTGGCTCTGAAGATTTTTTCCAAAAATGTTCCTCTTTTAAAGGATTCCAGTAAACTAATCAAGACCCACCTGGAATGGGTGGAGTCACATCTCCATCTAATCAAAGGTAAATACCCACAAGTGGGTGCACCACAGCTCCATGGAGATGACCTAATCAAGCTTCCAACCTACAGTGCCGAATAGGGATTAAGAGATTTAAGAGAAAAGGCTGCCTCCACGTGATGGATCAGGATTAAAACATGGCTTTTCTAGGGCACATAATCCTTTCAATCCAGGACAGGGTGGTGCTGGCATTAAGCGGGCACAGGCCAGGGATGCTGTTAAGCATCGTACAAAGCACAGGACATCCTCCCACAAGCCAGGTGTGTCTGGCCCGAAGGTCAACAGCGACGAGCCTGAGAAAACTTGGTCTAGATGGCGGCAAGGTTCGATGCATGGATCATGAGAATAGCTCAGTCTTCCCAACTTCACAGCTGGTATTTTATTGAGAAGCTTACTTTTCAGAAGCACAGGAGGAAAAACAGCCCACCTACTTGCTCAGGGCACTTCTCCCACGGCGGTCTTCCTCCAGCTCCCGATAGCAAGTCTGCTTGCTGATTTCTTTTTCCCAGAAGCTTTTGAGCTCGCTACACGTTTCACAGCAGAAGACCTCCCGGCGGTTGTATTGATTGTTCATCCCCTGAAAAACAAAGAAAAACAAAAACATATCCCAGTCCCTCAAATGAGACCACAGTCATATTGGAGTGAAAGAAAGATAAGCCTTTAGATAAACACCCTGACGTTTATACTTTTTGAGACTGTAGGCAAATACGTACACATAATGAGTCTTTTTCCTCAACTGCAAATGGAGATTATAATGTTAGAAAAAATTATGAAATGAACAAAAATAAATTTAAATATAAATAAATAAAAGGGTGTTCAGTAAACCTTCCAGGTTATCCGATTCCATGAGGGCCTCCAATTTTGCAATTTTACAAATCTGTCAATGGCAGAAAAAATTATAGTAACACAAATGATTCTTGACCTTGGAAATTGGAAGAAGTTTTGTCCGTTGGAGCACTGTGGGTTATTGCCCCATGGACATCAACCAATTTTCATCTACTTATGCATTCATTTCGGAATTGTTGGTGGCTTCTTTCAGTGTATTTGAATTCTCCTTTGAACCAATTGTACATATCTGACTAGTATTCTCATTATTTATTGAGTTAAATAAAATCTTTGGCACATGTTTATTTTATGTTTGTATGAGAGTCATGATTTTAACTTTCTTAAAAAATTATCCTCTAAAAATTACTTCACAGTTCTGTACATGTATGTGTGCATACACACGTGTGTTTGTGTGTATCAAATGGGGTGGTACTTGCTGAGCTCTAAACACAATGTACATTAAATTACAGGCACTCAACAAGCGTTATGCTCCTTTATCCTTCCTCACAGAGTAACAATAGCCCCCACTGTTAATTGAGCACCTAACGAGATAGGCATTTTAGATACATTTTTCCATCTGAACGTCACAGCTCTGTGAGATGAGTAATTCCACCCCCATTGTTCAGAGAGAATTTGCCTAGGGCCCCATACATGAAATGTCTGAAATTGGAAGAGCTGGAATTGATCCCAGGTCTACTTTCTTCAAAATAGATGCTCTCTGCTCTGCAGAGCCTTCTTGTAGGAAATGGCACTGTATCTGGAATTGGCTACGTCTGAACAAGCTTATTGGGTGTGCGTTTCCCAAAAAAGGACACATTTAATACTCAAAAATGTTTGTTACATGAACATTGGGAAAAAATGAAATTTATTATTTTATATTTATAATATAGAATAATTTGTATTTTGCATCATATTTATAAAGATAGAATCTGACATCTGTGTCACAGAGCCAGCACGGCTGTCCCACTTGGGGGGAATAGCATGTATAGAGGTCCTGATGTAGGAAGAATTTCACTTTTTGGAAGTGGGGAATCCATAGGATTGTACATATTTTCCTCCTAGACTCATCTTCCGATCATCTGCTTGTTTCTGTAGGCGGAGCTGGCTCTGGGCAATACTGTGCTAAGAGTACATGGGTGGGTGGCTGTGCGGATAAATGTAGGAGATTGGTGAGGGGAGAGAACGGAAAACAATATCCCACAAGTGTCTACTGCCTTCCAGGTGCTCTATGGGTGGTTTTCAACCATTGTCACCAGTCCACGGAGCCATGGTATTCTCCTTTCACAAATAAAGCTGCTGCTTTTCAGAGAGGCTGATTGGCCTTAGAGTTGCCAGCTGGGCAGGGGTACAGCTGTCAGAGTCTAGGGCCTCTACTCTTCCCCCGACACTCAGACGCCTCCCTTGAAAGGAGGAAGTTTGACTTTTGTGCCGCCACCCCTCAGAGGTGCTCAGAGAATATCCTTTCTCCACCTGAAGGTCAGGGATGTGAATGAATGACAGATGCTGAAGCATCTGCGACTTCTTAGATAGGGTTTCCCAAAGAAAGGGGCTTGGTCCTATTTTGAGGTTGTTGGTTCTAATACATTGAAGCATATAATAGGTGTCCAGTTATTTGTTAAATTGAATCAAATGACCTCTTTTCCAATTTTTTTTTTTCATAAAAAGAGCTGATTTGGGAATAGTATGGCCCCTTTGGGGCATCTGGGACATTGAAGGAAGGTCTGAGAGAGGATTATTTTGTACTTTCTGGGTGACAGAAGCACTAATCCCTGTTGCCTTTTCTAGTCTTGCCAGGCTGGAGCTGTGCCCTGGAGCCTCTGGGAGTTCTCTGTGCACTCCCTGCTTTAGTCCTGAAGAACAGAGCTGGGTCTAGTCCTCTAGCCTGCCCAGACGGCAGGGTGACAGTGACCCCATGCTCCTGTCCTCTTTTTTTTTCCCACTTTCCACCCCCTCCCCACCGTGCTTGGCTAATGGATCCAGAGCACAAAATTCAAATACATTCCTAGTCATTGCCATTGAAATAGAAGTCACTAACCAGAATGTATGAGATTATACCTTTTCATTCCTAGAACTGCAGTGTGGGATGTGCACCCTCGATGAAATTAGTTTTCCTGAGGGTTTAGTTCAAGCTTCTATTGTATCTACGGCCTCTCATTTTCCCGACATGAACTTTACCTGTTCAAATGTGACATAAGCTCATGGTACTTGCTTTGAACTGGAAGACAGGTGTCAATGCAGAGTTTGCAATTTAAGTAGACAAAGGTTAACGCCTCCTGCTTGCAGGACTCATTCACAGATTCCTTTTATTACAAAGTGCTCCGAAAATTTTCAAGTTCACATTTAGTATCTGACATTTAGAGAAAGGATCATTTGGCCAAAGAGGTGCTCCATGGAGCTTTTTTCTTTCTTCAAAATTTGGAAGGAACATTTTATTCCAGAGAGCTTCATTAGGAAGCAAAGATAGCGCAGCACAGCGGCCGAGACTGCTCACTTCATCATGTCACTTCATATCCACTCCATTGGGGAAAAAGATGTGCTTTTGGATAAGGAAGGAGGATTTATTTTAGCAGGCACTGCAGTTGCACCATTACAAGCCAGGTTTAAGCTGAAAACAAGAATAACTTCCTCATACCCAAGGGTCTCATTAAATCAGGGTAAGTCCCACAGAAATCAGGCAGTGGGGTGTTAAAAACTCGGTGCACCCTGGGTCTGCTTCCCACTCCTTCTGGGTGCTCCATTTTGGTGGGTGAGCATGTGTGCAGAGCTCTGGGCTACCCAGTTGGCCCTCTTAAGGGACTCATCTCTGCTAAATTTTGCACTTACATCTTTCTCCCTTTACTTCCCTCGTGGGACACCCTGAGCCATTTCGTTCTCTCTGCCTCCTCCTTCCTCCGGAGTCTCTCTGAACTGCCCGCTTTCCGGCCTCCACCCAAGCATACAGATACCATCAAGTCGGCCAGACTGGCTCCTGCTGTCATCCCAGCAGCAACTGGGTTCTGGAGTCCTTCCCGAAGGCTCACGTCGCCTCACCTCCGAGGGGTCATGTGGACACAGCTGCCCTGCCTGCCAACGCAGCTCCAGTCCCCGCCTCGCCCACCGGGCCCTGAGGCTGCCCCCTGATGAGCCAGGATGGTGGGAACCAGGAAAGTACAAAGTGGGGAGAACACTTGTTGTCACCACACAGATTGGCGACTGGCTACAAATTAGCTCCCGACCTGGTCTGAGTCCCAGCTTCCTTCTCTGTGGCATGAAGATTCACGGTGATAACAAAGAGGAAAACAACAAATGCACAGCCATTCATTCACCAGCACACTACAGGCTGGTCCAGAGAGCTGAGGCTGCCTACTGCCAGGCCCAACATCTACACTGAATTCGAACAATCGCCTTCACAGATCCCGATGCCTTTAGTTTGTGCAATGCCTTGCTTTGTGTTGACTCAGCTGATATTTGAGGTTTATTTATCTCTGTTGCTGGGCTCTCAGAATTAGAAAGCCTTATACCCCAGGGATGAGATGTTTCCCGGCTCATCCAAGATCCAGAGTTGGCCCTCGTACAGACAAGCCTTTAGCGAAAGCTTCTGGTGATGAGCTTCACTCTCACGTCATGTAGGATGTTGTATTTGTGTGATCTCTGTAGGCTGGCCCTATAATCTTATTTACTGAGTGACATCCAGCATACTTAGGAAGTGACTATCTTACTAAAGTTGATCTTTGCCACCCTGCCAAAGATTGGACTCTGTCTATCCGGGTTATTGTACAGCCGAATTGCTTGCTTTACTGGAAAACCGCTGGGAAATTTGAACGTCAGCTATTAGGATGATAACACCGTGCATGAACTTCTATAAGAGGAAATGCGCTTTGCTTTTAGGGGAGCTACGCCACTCCCTTTGTGTTTTGACTTGTTTGTCCCCATTTACTGCACTTACTAGAGCTACCCTGTCGTAGCCGGTATCGCCAGCTGTGTATCCATGAGAAACAGAATTGGATGCAATTTTAGAAAAGGGTTTTTAGGAAAATATTAAAATAAAGCTGGAAACAGAACATAAAAGCATCCCGCTCTCCTTGGGGGAGCTGATGGGAGAATCTAAGCTGTGGTGATTCTTTCTGCTCAGGGCCTGGCTCCGGCAAGGAAAACCATCACCTACACGTTGTATTTATATGAGCTGCCCCTTGGGGCTCGAATGACAGCAAAAAAGTGTCACTTTCTCAAGTGATTCAGTGCCAGCCCAAAGGAAGGGGAACCCACTGATGTACTAGAGGATGGATCAGTGGCGTATTTATAGTCAAGGAAGTAAGAAAAACGAAGGAACATGTAGGTACGTAAACCCACCAGGTATTTAAACCTCCTGAGCCTCTTTTGAAGATCTGAACGATTAAGCTCCTGTTCTTTACATAAGGAGCTCTTCAAAGTCAGATGTCTCCACTCTGAACTTGTACAACAGATTTTTTTTTTAAATAAACCCAACTTCAGATCTTCACTTTTGTCCTTCTAAATTTAAACGCTGTACTTTCATCTCATGGTGTATGCAGATTGGAGGGGAGTAGGTTTATTGGGTGAGCGAGCTTTTTAATATCCCTTAGTTCCCTCTAATGCTGCAAGTCTCTAAGAGTATAGAAAAACTTCTATTTCTTGACACCCAGATAGCTACTATGCTGTCTCCCACTCCGCAAGGCAAAAAAAGCAGGAGCAGCAAATTGAAATGTTTACTGTGGCCAGAAGTTCACCCAAATGAGTTAATCTGATTATTTTCATAATAAGCACCTAGGAATAGCACTGCTTTACTTCTTTAAAAAGTGCGTCAGGTCACTGCTTCTGCCATTTTATTTCTCCAACATTTCTCTTCGTTAAGTCAGAGAACAGGCTCAAGTGCATTGCTGTTCCCAACTGATGTTCAGTGTTGGGGAAATGACAGAGCGGAAGCGAATTCAGGGGTGGGACAGACCTGCCCCTATCAGAGGGCCAAACAAAACTTGTAAGTTTTCACCTACTGCCTACAGGGCTGCTAGTTTGTGATCTGGGTCTTATCTTTAAGCTCTTTACTGAGTACTTACTGAGTCATTCCTTTTTTATAGCGCCTTGCATCTCACATCCAATTCTCACAATAACCCTGTCCTCATTCACATTTTACAGAGGAAGCTCAAGGAGGCAAGCCGCTGCCCAAAGTCAGGTTGCTGCTGCAGAACTGAAGTCAGACCCAGCCCAATGCCAAGGCCTGCCCAGCTCATAGGAAGAACTGTGCAGCAATATGCCAATCATTCACTGTCTATCATGGCAGAGACTGATAAATTTGTTTCCAAGGCTAGATAAACTTCCCCTATCTTATCTTATCTCTCCAATCCTTTCCGCCAGAGATGCCCATTGTTAACAGTTTTAGGACCAGCTCGATCAGGACTAAAACAACCAAATGAAAAGTGGGAGCACCGACCCCTAGCGTCCAGCCCTTTGTTAATGTACCCTCCTAGCGTCCACCCAATGCTGTCCCATCACCTGCAGATGCTGCCTCTGGAGGCAACTGGGGACTCGGCCATCACTTCATTTCCTCTCAGGGGGTCTTTTCCACCCACAGAGAAAATAACTCTAGGACTGAAGTTGCCAGGTCTGGTTGCTAAGATGACCGCAAGTAACTCTGACCCTGAGTTTCTCTCCCCATCCCACTTGCAGCCTTACTGGACAGAGAGAAAACTGAGTTGCTCTCCTTTTCCCCTCTAGAATGTCCCAGATGGAATTTGTCATCTTAGGTGGAAGTGGTTCTCCTCAGTCCAGCAGCTTTTTTAAGAGCCATTGTCCTTTTACCCTCTCCTCCCAAATTCAGTCAGGCTATTCGAATATAAGGGTTGAGCTCATCTCTCCAGCTTTCCCTATAATTTAGAACCACCTCTGTGTTTGTGGTATGATTTGGGTCTGAGGAAGAGGAAAGAAAAGATTGTCTGGGGCGTTGCAAGTGAGTTCTTGGATCGCTGGGGATTTTAACCTAACAAGGATTTATAAGAGAAAACAATACTTATACAGAATGTGTGAGTGACAACCCAGGCACCTGGTTCCCCTGAGTTGGTTGAGATGACACGAAGTCAGAAAAAAAGGACTGTTGTTAGGGAAGTAACTGTGACTTTGAGTCTGTGTGATTTTGGGAAACTTCTATAACCTTCTCTCACGTAAAAAATGGATTGTCCCGAGAATTAAATGAGATATGGTAGCATGCGATGTACTTGACATAACACCTGACCCACGGAAAATATCATCAGCTACATTCATATCAGAAATCTTCACTGGTACGGTACCAAATGTTAATCTCAGCATGTTGTGGTAGACGCTATTACCGTATTTATGGAAGAGGAAGTGACTCGGCCAGGTCAAATGACTTTCCCTCAACCCCAGCGCTAGCAAGGGCAACCCTCAAAACAGCTCCGAAAATTTAGTTATGCGGTGGTTTTAGCATAGAGTCTGCAGATACTTCAATACAAAACTCCCACGAGGAATCGCAGCTTCATTCTGCTTGCCTTGATGTAGAATCATTTGGTGACCAACTTCTAAATGTCAGAAGGGAAAATAGTAACTTTAAGGTGGAATGACATGCCAAGTCTCTCCTTGACCAATGCCATCGTTACCATCATGTGTCCTCGGATATGGTGGCAGGAAGCCACCTCACTCTGGGAATGCACTTTCCCTCAGTCCAGAAGCTCCAGACTATTCACAAGGAAACGAGCGGCATTCCCCGGAACACCTACCACTGCCTGTTACCAGTGTCCAGGTCAGGAAAGACCAAAAGATCAAAATGCTGTCACCGGTTCGAGACTAAGGAGATACATCACGTACGTGTAATGTGGTTTCCTGGATTGGGTCTTGGAATGGAAAACAAGGATGTTATTGGAAAAACTGGGGGAATCTGAATAGTGTCTGCAGCTCATTTTATTATACCAACGTCCATTTCATAGTGTTGATAACTGGGCCATGGTTATGTAAGGTGTTAACATTAGAGAAAGCTGGGTCAAAAAGTTATTTCTGAACACTGGACTATCTTTGCAATTTTCTTTAAATCTAAAATTATTTCACAATAAAAAGTAAAAAAAAAAAAGCCCTATACCAAGCATGTGCATATCTTTCTGACATTTTTTTATCTATTGATAGATATGAATTGTGGGCCGTTCTCTTGCTGGGCAAAGTTTCCTGCACACAGAGAGATAGCCCGTCCTGAGCTAGTGGCGTCACAGAACTCACCTCCTCCTACGTCATGGAAAGAGCCTGTGCTGTGAGTTAGGAGAACACCACATCTCATGTGGGCAAGTTACCACACTAAATATCTGCTGTCTTATCTGTAAATGGAGTAATATACACTTTCACAATATATTCTCTCACTCAACTTTCAGCTGAGTTTTCAACTGAAGAAGCTGCTTGTGAGCCATTCTCCCAGTGGATGCAGTAAATGCTCAATAAAATCTTGGGTTGTCCAATCTACATCCATGATGTTGATGGTCTACAGATCAGGGGTCACAGTCTGAGGAGTGTGCGGGGCCCTGGTGTGTTTAGACGGCTCTGTGGTGGCCCATTTTTAGGAGACACTGTCACGCATCTCCAACTGACTTTTGGCAGTGGGACATGGGCCACCTATTTGCAGCTATTCTGATTTTTCAAGAGAGCCTGGAAATACTTATTTAAATATACATTAAAACATATATGTAATCTCCTTATTTAAAAAAATTGGCAATGATTTAGAAATATTTTGAAGCACTGTGATAACCATCCAAACATATCTGTGGGCCAGATTGGGCCTTCAGGTCACCAGTTTTTGAACCCTGACCTACAAGAACTGAAGGGGAAATCCTCTGAGTTCTCCATGGGGCTCCCCATAGCCCCATACAGCTATGCCTTAGAGTCCAGAAGAAACAACCTGTGCCCATGCACAGTGCAAAGAAAACCTCACAATATAAAAGCAAACAGAGTTCGGCTCTCCCTCGAGCCCAGGTCACTGCTCACCACCACAGAGTTTATATTGGTTCTATCTATGCTGATTGCCTGGACTTCTATCACCTAATGGGGCCGGAAGGGAGCTGGAGGGATTAGTCCCATCCTGCCATGCCTGGAGGAGCCCACGGGTCTGCTTAAGTCCAGTGCTGCAGCAGATCAACTCCACCAGGGCCAGGCGCAGTTGGGACCAGGTCTGAACGCTCTGTGGCTTTGACCCCAAGCCCTTGTCCCCTCAGCTGGACTGTACACTCCATGGGGTGCGGCCCTGGCTTCACATGAACTGCCCACAGGCCTCTTTGTCTAATGGAAACTGTCCCTATGATTCCCTCATGCTAACACCGCTCACTTGGGGATCTGTCAAAGTTCCCCAAAGGATTTTGAGTTAAAAGTAATAACTTCTTAAGAACGTTTTATATTCTGTTCCTATTGAAACCCTTAAAAAAAAGCATATTGGCTAAAAGACTAAATTTGGGTAAAATAGCATTTCTCCCCTTCCTTCCACAAACACCCAGCCTAGTGGCTCTTTGACTGTAAGTAATCAAGGTTAATTTTTTTTCTGGACAGAAAAACGGGCCACATATCCCTTGGTTGAAAGACAGCTTTAGCCAGGGTCAAATTTCCCCAAATAGTTGGATTTCCAGAAACATGTTTTTTCTTTTAGAAAATGGAATATCTGGAACTAAGTCTCCCTAATCATCTTTCTTGCCCTGTTGAGTGAGAATAAAGTCACGGTGGTGATTGTCCTATGTCCCTACACCACAGAGGGGCTTTCTAAACAACCTGGCTTCTTCTGCTCCACAAAACCTCATTCCTCAGAAACCCAAGAGGTGTGAAAGAGGCAGCTGTGTCTGAATGCCACAAAACTGAGTGGACTGTTGAGATGGGGAGAGGAAACATTGAGGCCTATTGTCGAGGAGAGCAAGCATGATTTGGTGGTGATGTTGTAGGAAATAAGACAAAAGCAAAAAGTATACATACGTCCCTTTCCTCTCCCCAAGTATTTGGCAACAGATTTTTTTCTTTATTTCCTTTTTGTCACGATGGTCCCTATTTTTCTGGGGGGTGCATATGAACATCATTGCATGGCATGATTTACTTGAGCATTTTCATTAGAAAACCCCAAAACAAATTGGTCAAAGGATTTAAAGTTTGCACGGAGGCTCCTTTCAAACTGGATTTCGTGAAAAAGTAAATGTGGTACATGCATTTCAAAAAGGACTGGAGGATGTAAATTAAAAGCAAAAAAATTTCTCCTCCTTCCTCACTGCTCTCAGCTACACTCACCAAAGGTTATGCACTGCCAGTGATGTCTTATTTACAGTTCCATGTTAACAAAAATATACACATGCATATATATGTGTGTATGTAGAATTTTCTTTTATGCAAGCAAGACCATACTCTATATATTGTTCTGCATTTGCATTTTTTGCTTGCTTCCTTACCAGTAGGTATTCTCTTTTGTGGCTCTATAGTCATCTGCATATGGATATACCATTATTTATTTCACCGTTCTTGTATTGGTGAACATTTAGATTAATTCTTGGTTGGGTTCATTCCCCCCAAAAATGCCATGCCAAATACACGCACTTTGTTCACACTTATAAATATATCTATAGCATAAACTCCTAGAAGCACATTTGCTACTCAAATGGCATATGCAATCAAATGTTTAACATATAATTCCATATTGCTCTCTGCAGTTAAGTGAATGTTGCAACGTTTATGGATTTAGGAGATCCCCTTCTATAGACACACTCCCAAGCTCCTCTAGGGCAGGGAAAAGTAGGTTGTTAATGCGTTTTGCTCTCAACAGAACAGACACAAGCATGACTTATGATCTTGTACTCAGGAGAACATTCCTGAATGTCACCTAAGAGAGAACCTGGAAAATAACTGGCACTCAAAGAACATTTGCTGAATTAATAAATAAATGAATCATGGCTGTGCCAAAATGGAGGCAGTATGGGTTTCAAATCGACTACCCTTCAAATTTAAAAAGCACTCTTCATTTGAACAGGTACACATAAACTTCAACCAGTTTTCTTGTATTCTTTAGCTAGTAGGAAAGATACACAAGTTTGGGTAAGTGAAAAGAAATGCTCTAAATCCCAACTGTAGACAGATAATTAAGTTGCAATTATCTTTCTGTTTCTTCTCTTCTCTTTGAAGGATATTTGGCTTATAATTATTTTGACTATATTGTTTTGAACATATAGTTATTTCTTGAATAAATGCTAAAATGCTTTTAATTTTATGGGTTTCAGTCACTTTGTTAAAAAAAAATTCTCGGTTTGATTTTAGAGACAATGCTTCATTTCAGTCTCCTCATTGGTGAAATGAGGTGCTTAGACTAGAGGTTCTCTGAGGTTCTGGTTCTAGCAGTCCAGAAAACCTGTAAGCCCCAACTTCAAGGGAATAGTCAGGACTTTCAAAATTACAGGGCCTTTGCATTTCAGTTTCTTCACCTTTGAATGATGAAGGGCAAATAGCAATAATTTTATTTCTCTGCATTACCTACAGCCCAGAAAAGTTTTGACTAGATTTGGTATCTTTTGAGAGAATTAGTTTTATTTAAGGTAAGTCATGACCAATTTGGAAAAGTCATAATTCCAATGGCAATCCTTATATTTCTCTATGAATTTCATTAAGAAATGTCATAACTTACATGTACTTGAAGAGTACTAGAGTTCACCACATCTTCATGTCAACCTAATTAAACAACATTATTGAACCTTGGTTTCATGTGAAGCCCATGCAACTATGTCTAGTACTCAACTGTAAAACCTAAAACAAAAGAGAAGGCCACAGTTTAACTTCCCAAGACCCTATTTACTCAGTCAAGTAAATGCCCTAAATTAAAGATTAATCCTTTTGACATACCAGTTTCTGAGTAGTCTCCATGAGCTGGCATCTATAATGAATGCTTCCTTGGGACTAAGTCATCTACCAAGCAACATGAGATATTGTCTTTATTTTGTTTAATCTTAACAGGGTCTTGCTCAGTGAGACTGATGCTAATTTCTAGCTTTTTGTACTCTTTATCTTGAAATTCATGCACCTTGAAATCAGAAATGGAAAAGATCTATTGGCCCATCTAAGTCGTTTCCAAAGTGATAACCGGGTGGGGTGTTCAAAGTCAGGAGAAAATGAGCCCAAGTGTCAAAGGACACATTTCTAAGGAGTATATTTGTTTCAAAACCAAACCCAAAATGTGAGCTCCCATCCCTGACAGCACAACTCAACCCACTGTACCTTTAAGATGAATTTACAGGTGAACCGATGTCCTCTGAGGTGCAAAGGAGGGCAAGTATCACAGTCCCACTCCTGAGTCCACAGCTCTTTGATTCGTGAAAGCCGCAGGCGAGGTCCTGAACTCTCATTGCTGCAGCTCTTTATATATGGAGAAATCCCTCAGCCTTTCAAGGTCAGTTGAGCCAAATCAGTAGCAGAATCAGACAATATCTTCCCAGGGACATTGCAGCCCTCCCTTGTGGTGAGAGAGAGCTCTCAACAAATTCCATCTCTTGCTACCCCACTTGCCCGGGAGTAGCTGAGCTTCTGTTTTGGCAGGTCCCATGAGTGCTATGACTCGACCTGTACCAGAGAGAAACGATTTAGAACATGTACTGGCTTATCCATGTGCCTTGCTCCCCTGTGACTTGTGAAAGGCTACACTCTGCCCCTCGGTGTGTAAAGGGGACTGGAATGGTGGGACAAGTCACACTTAGGTGTAATATTACAGGAAGACTTAGAGAGGCATCTTGTTCTTTGGAGCCATTAATCCTTGAATGGATTCTGGTGATGACATATCACGGTCTGCTTAGTTCTCTACCAGTTGGAACAGGAATCGACCCCTCCTGAGTGTTTTCCAATAAAATGCATCCAACTGAGATCGACTTCTCATTTTAGAGTGGCTCTTATTCCATTATGGAGGAGCACATTTTGTCCTCAGGACAAACATTTAGAATACTCACTCATCTGATAACAGGAATAGCTCTGGTTTTCATCAGATCCTTCCATTATGCTACTAATTGCATACCCATTACATGGGTCAGTGGGTTATAAATGTATAACCTACATTACACAAGGAAACCTCATCTAATATTGATGTTTGAATTTTACATTGCTGAAGTGGCAATATTTGACATTGAGACTGTGGAAGTATTTTAATAAGCCCATTTGCTTTAAACTGGATGACTAATTTATAATAAAGCCAACTCTTACAGTTGAGATTTTTTTCATAGGGATAGAGAGGATTTAATTCTGAAGCCATTTTGCAGGATACCACTTGTACAAAAGAAGTATTTTAAAGAGAAAACAACTCAATAAACAGGTTTTCAAAGAATATGTTTATATATATTTCTGCTTGCAAAAGTGAATAATTACAGATGAATAATCGTTCCCTTCCTTCTCTTCCTCTCTCCTTTCCTCCCTCCCATCCTTCTTTTCTTCCTTCCTTCCTTCCAATACCCCCAAAGCTGTGAAAGTTATTTTGGTTACATGAGATTCCTCAGTCTTTATTTTAGCCAATAGTAAGACTCCAGGAGGAAATGAAATATTAGAGAATATTTTCCTGGTGTAAAAAACTCAAACAAAAGAGAATTGTTTAGAATTAGATGTGAAAGTTTCTTTTTACCACCATTTCCTTCCACCCTGATCCCACTTTACTTCTCTCCCTAACAACGTGTTGAGTATCCTTCTATTGCTTTATCTACACACAAACATGTAAATTATGTACACATATATTAATCTTCTTACTGAGTGGATTTGTACTACCTGCACTTAAATGTATATATTTATGCTTTTTCCACACAAATACTTACATAATTAGCATATTCCTTTTGTACTTGTATAGTCTACCTTGGTGTGGCTGCAAGAGGTTCTCAATGGGATGGAGATATTTTGTCCACCATGTTGTATCTGTCAATGTCTAGAGACATTTCTGGTGATTAAAACAAGGGGTGAGGGTGTTTGCTTCTGGCATCTTTTAGGTAGTGACCAGAGATGCTGCTAAACATCTTACTGTGCACAGGTAGTGCTTCTCCCTCCCTCCATTCTGCTGTGAGGCAAAGAATTATCCAACCCAAATGTCAATAGTCCCTAGATTGAGAAAGTCTAGGCTATAACTTAAAGTATCCCTTCTTTCTAGGCATTTAGTTTGTTAAATAATTTATCATACATCTACTTCCATCTTTATGTTCATTGTGCAAGTCAGAAGAAGATCCAGGTGTTGTAGTATGCCTCTTACATAATACTGAAGTTGTCTTTAAGAATAAGATTGGGCGGGCCACGATGGCTCAGCAGGCAGAGTTCTCGCCTGCCATGCCAGAGGACCCAGGTTCGGTTCCCGGTGCCTGCCCATATAAAAAAATAAATAAGATTATGGGATCAAAAATATAAAGTCACTGTGGTCCATGTAAGGGGACCCTGAAACTTAAGCTTCATTAGCTTCAGCAAAGAACTTCTGTTGTAAGTATTTCTGTAGGACAGACTCTTAGAGATAGAAGTGCTTGGTCAATGAGCATACTCAATTATATTTTGGGAAATACCATCATATTGCCTTCTAAAAAGACTTTAACTAGTTGTTCTTTCATTCTTTTGTAATTAAAAAAAAACTCTTCTGAAGGTAATTTGGAAATATATATCAACATTCTCCAAAATAATTTAATATATGAATCCCAATTCTGGAAATTAATTCCACAGAAATGAACAATAAATGGACATAGGGATATATGCATAAGAGTAGTTAAAACAGCATTGGTTCTCATGCAAAGAACTGGAAGCCAACTAAAGTCTAGCAACAAGACATTGGTTAAAGAAATCATGGCACAAATTTACAATGCCCTAATATAGAAAGATTAAAAAAAATAAAAAAATAAATAAATAAAAATAAAATAAATAAAAAATAAATGGGCGGCTGCCGTGGCTCAGCAGGCAGAGCTCCGACCTGCCATGCTGGAGGTCTGGAGTTCGATCCCTGGTGCCTCTTGCCCATATGCAAATTAAAAAATAAATAAATAAAAATAATAAAAAAAAAGAAAGATTAGACATGTCAAGCAAGCTTTCTGCTTAGTGGGTAGGTTTAGAGCCTGTAAATCTCAAAATCTAATGCTTGGTAGCTTCACAACTGTTCGTAGACAGGGAACACTCTTGGTCCTAGAGAGCTAAGGGAGGACAGGTCTCCTCCCTGCCCCTCGGCTCTGAGAAAGCTTGTTCTCTGCCAAGCCCATAGGAATAGAATCAGCTCAACTAACCACCAGTTTGCTACTTTCTGAGAGACATAAGTGTCCTGGTTTTTGCAGGTGTAGAGGAATAAACCAACAAAGATAGGACAACTTATTCACATAGACTCAGGAGCTTGTGGGAGCAAGGCTAAGCTAAACAAGCCCCTTCAATGGCCATGCAAAAGTTGTCCCAAGTTTAGCTCACCTCCCCTCATCTCCATCTGCCTCCAAGACATGCAAAACAAACCCACAATCTAGGCAAAAACTGTGTGCTTGTTGTGAAAATGCAGTTTAATGACAAATCCCTGGCCATCTCTTCCCAACCAGATGCTGCTTCTAGTCGATTCCTGTGTAGAAATTATGGAGCTGCCACTGCCTGGAACAGGTAACCAGCTACCAGAGTCCTAAGTGCAACTGTGCAAAAAAGCAAGGAGAACTCTCAGGAGCTGCAACTGTGGAAACAGTCTGGAATTTACAAAAACATTACTCTGAATTTTTAAGTAAATCAGTTCATAAGCTGAAAAAGAGCATGGTCACTGAAGAGAACCAAACAGCTGTTCTGGATGATGTGTTGGAATAAATAAAAATAAGGAAATCTGGAATGAAAATTTAGGTCATATGATAATATGGGGAGTCAGAAGGTAAAAAAGGAACAGACAGAGGTAAAGTAAGTATTAAGAATTTATGAGAAGGGAATTTCCTTGACCTGAGAAAGTTTGTCTTTAGATGGGATAAGCCATTGTGCCCTGGGATGGAATTAATGAAAACAAAACCAAACTCATCCAGCAATATCCTGGTGAAATCCCTAAATTATAAAATATTCTAAGATTCCAAAGAGAAAGGTTAGGTTTTTTATATATAAAAGAAGGAGAATACAACTAGCATTTGAAGTGGTCACACATTTTTAGATCATTGGAGGAAATGGGCCAGGGTTCAGGGATTCTATACCCATCACAGTGAAAGATGGGCATTCCAGTCACACTAGCCCAAGTGTACACACTAACTGCCCTGAATGAAGAAAACTACTGAAGAAATCTTGTGGAAAAATGGCCATTGACTCAGGAAAGTGGTCTCAAGGAAGGGAAGATGAAGAGGATGAGGGAAAATAGTGAGCAATGGATCTTGCAGAATGGACAATAATGATGACAATAAAGATTAAGTCAGAAGTGACATTTACTCCAAGGGAAGATATAATAAAAGGAGGGAAATGAAAAATCACAAATCATTTGAGTAAAACCCAGCGGTGAAAGAACTTCAGTCCTTCTGGTGGACTCTCAGTAGTCCATTGTACGTATACACCACAGTTCTTCTTTCCAATCCTCAGTTGCTGTACCCTTAGGCCACCTCCATCCATTGTGAATCAAGAACACTGCCCCCATAAACACCAGTGTGCAAATGTCCATTCATGTCCCCATTCTCAGTTCCTCTAGGTATATATTGAGCAATGGGGTTTCAGAATCATCTGTCAACCCCAACCCCTAGCCTCCTGTGGAGCCACCACACTGCCCTCCAAGGGGCTGCCCCTCTCATTTCCCTACAATGAATAGGTACATCTCTTTGTCTGCATTTTCTCTAGGACTTGTTTCTCTCTGTTCATTTTGAAAGAGTTTTATTCACACATCATATAATCCAACCTAAGTATACAGACATGCCTTCGCCACCATAACCTATAGGAGGACATTTCCTTTTCAACCTCAAAGAATCCATACCCCTCCTCCATGCTCCCACCTGTTGACATTTATTTTTGGCATAATGCCTCTGTTATATTCAGTGGAAGCATATTACAATGTTACTGCTGACTATAGACCCTGGCTTGCCTTGATTTTACTTTTTCCTGTATACCGTCCATTTTCAACACCTTGCCATGTTGACATTCATTTGTTTTCCCTCATGCAGAAATGTTTTTTTATTTGTACATTTAATCACCATCATTGTCCATTCTAGGCATTCCTAAGTTCCACTGTTCTGGTTTGCTAGCTGCTGGAATGCAATATACCAGAAACGGAATGGCTTTTTAAAAGGGGAATTTAATAAGTTGCTAGTTTACAGTTCTAAGGCCGAGAAAATGTCCCAATTACAACAAGTCTATAGAAATGTCCAATCAAAGGCAAGGGAAAGATACCTTGGTTCAGGAAGGCTGATGAAGTTCAGGGTTCCTCTCTCTAGTGAGAAGGCAGGCACATGGCAAACGCAGTCAGGGCTTCTCTCTCGGCTGTAAGGGCACATGGTGAATACGGCGTCATCTGCTAGCTTTCTCTCCTGGCTTCCGGCTTCATGAAGCTCCCCGGGAGGCATTTTCCTTCTTCATCTCCAAAGGTCACTGGCTGGTGGACTCTGCTTCATGGTGCTGCAGCATTCTCTGCTCTCTCTGAATCTCTCTCTCCAAAATGTTTTCTCTTTTATAGGACCTCAGAAACTAATCAAGACCCACTCAAATGGGTGGAGACATGTCGTCACTTAATCCAATTTAACAACCACTCTTGACTAAATCACATCATCTAGGGAGATGATCTCATTAGTTTCAAACATACAGCATTGAATAGAGATTATTCTACCTTTATGAAATGGGACTTATATTAAAACATGGCTTTTCTTAGGGGGCATACTTCCTTTCAAACCATCACATCCACCATCTAAGTCTTTATCCTCTAACTTTTCTTCTGATCTCATAGGTGCTCCCAGTCCTTCTCCCTCAGCCATACTCACATTCAGCTTCATTCCGTGTACTTACATTATTGTGTTTCAATCAGGTAGTGTTGTGCTATCAATTTCTGAAATTTTACAATCAGTCCTGTTGCACATTCTGTATTCCTTCAACACCAAGTGCCCAATCTCTACCCTGTTTTTGTCTCCTGATAACCTGTATTCTTAACTTCAACTCTTAAAGTTTACTCATTAATGTTAGTTCATATCAGTGAAACCATACAGTATTTCTCCCTTTGTTTCTGGCTAATTTCACTCAGCATAATATCCTCAAGGTTCATTCACACTGTTACATGCTTCATGACTTTTATTCTCTCTTACAGTGTAATATTCCATCATATGTATATACCACGGCTTGTTTAGCCACTCATCCATTGACGGACATTTGGGCTGTTTCCATCTCTTGACAATTGAAATTATGCTGTTATAAACATTGGTGTGCAAATGTCCTTTTTGTGTCCTTGCCTTCAATTCTTCTGAATATATACTTAGTAATAAGATTGCTGGATCTTATGGCAATTCTATGCTTAGCTTCCTGATGAACCGCCAAACTGCCTTCCAGAGCAGTTTTACCATTTTACATTCCCACCAACAGTGGATAAATGTGTCTCTTTCTCCACATCCTCTCAAGTACTTGTCGCTTTCTGTTTTATTGATAATGGTCATTATAGTGTGTGTCAGATGATTTCTCACTGTGGTTTTGGTTTGCATTTCCCTAATAGCCAGTGAAATTGAGCATCTTTTTATACGGCTTTTAGCCATTTGTATTTCCTCTTTTGAGAAGGGTCTGTTACATCTTTTCCCCATTTTTTAATTGGATTGTTTGCCTTTTATTGTGGAGTTGAAGAATCTCTTTATATATCCTGGATACTAAGCCCTTATCTGATATGTGGATTTCAAATATGGGTCTTCCATTGCATAGGCTGCCTTTTCACTTGCCTAACAAAGTTCTTTGATGCATAAAAGTGTTTAATTTTAAGGCGTTCCCATTTATGTATTTCTTTTTTCAATGCTCATGCTTTTGGTGTAGGGTCTAGGAAACCACTTCCTATTACAAAACTTATAAGCTATTTCCCTATATTTACTTCTAAAGTTTTATGGTTTTAGCTCTAATGTTTAGGTCTTCTAATGAGCAGTCAGCTGTTTGTTTCATGAAGGTAATGAGTCATTTTTCTCTTGCTGCTTTCACGATCTTTTTGCCTTTGCATTTTAGACATTTTACTATGATGTATCTTTGTGTAGATGTCTTGGAGTTCACTGAATATTTTGGAGTGAAGTTTTTCATCAAATTTGTTAAGCTTTCACCTATTGTTTCTTCACGTATTTTTTTTCTGCACTCTTCCTCCTGTCCTTTTGGCAGTTTCATTAGGCACATGTTACTATGCTACATACTGTCCCTCAGTTCTCTGATTCCCCATTTATTTTTCATCATTCTTGTTTTTTTGTTTCATGTCCAGCATCCCCAAATGGTTGCTTTGACTATTTCTTTTCCAGTTTTACAACTGTTTTTTGGGGAGAGGATTTGCCACGCTCCTTCCTCTACCATTTAGAAAGTCCACACACAACTATTTTTTTTAACACACCCAAGGTGATTCCTGTGTATATTCTGCTGTTCAGTGAGGGCTTCTCCAAGGTTTGGTCATCAATGGTGAGTAACTCTCAAAAGAAAAACTCATATTCAAGAAACATCTGTCTCTAGAAGGTCCGATAAACATACCTGAAATTAGTCCTTATTATATTTTTACAAATAAAAATAACCTTATTAAATGTATGCCAAAAGAAGGTTCTAATGTTCTTAAACAGGAAATTGTAGAAATTTTATTCATGAATATTTATCAAACCCTTCCTGTAAGGCAGACACTGAGCTAATAAATGCTCGTGCATTATTTCATCTAAGTCAAGGTTATGGGCACCATTATTATATCCTTCCCTTTCACAGATGAGAAAATGGTGCTCACGTGACATGGTCAGCATACCTCCCTGCTCAGATCTCACTGCACGATCCTTAATGCAGGCTCCCTCCTGAACAGGGACCCTCCTGAGTCCCGGCTGCGAATCAGGATTCCAGGCAGCTCTTAAACCTTCATGTTCATGGGCCCCAAATCAGAACCTCTGGGAGAATGGGCGCCTGGCATGTGGAGATCGTAAAAGCTTCCTTCCTGAAGCAGATGGGCATCCACTGCGGGGAGTCCCAGAACCTTTAGTTTATGGTGAGCTGAAGAATGCAAGAGGCCATGATTTCAATGAAATAAAACTTTACGTGAGTGCCTCACCCAGATACAGAGCTGAGACTAAGCATTCTACAGTCAGGGAATGTCAGTAACAATAACAATATCAGAGCATAAAATAGTGAATTCTATAGTGAAGTCTCCATGCAATAGAGACTTTATTTAACTGCCATGTCCTTAAAAGTTGCTTCTTAAATATTTTTGAATGAATAAATAATAAAATAATGGCCAGGGCACAGATTTGGTAAAGGCAGACGATCACAGGGATCCTCTGAGCACAGGTGCTACTTCTCTGGCTGGTGGTGGTGCAGAGCTCTCCACATGTCCTCAGAACCCCGGCCCCTCAGCTCAGGCTCCATGCGCTCGGGCCCCCATCAGCACAGGCCCTACCTTTGGGACTAACACAGACTGTATCCTACTCCAGAAAGGTCCAGAACCTCTCTCTTTCATCTGTCCCATTCTTCATGAAGTGGGTTCTGCTATGTGGGCATCTCCAAGGACCCAACCAGTGGTGTTGTGACAGAGAGTAGCCGCATCCTAGGTCCCTTCTGGCCATCACTTCTAAATTGTCATCAGGTCTTGTCTTGGAGGCTGCAATCTTTTTGTACTTGGAGCCCAATATCTTTAATAGTGCTGCTCAGTTAAATCCCACTTGTTTATTTAGAGATTAAAGACAACCACCAGGAAAACTGGCTGCTCACAAGATGAGTTCTGATCAGCTCTTCAGGGAAAATCCTCAAACCTGGTTAGGAACTTTGTGTCCTGCTTCCTTCCCTCCTTCTCACCCTCCTCACCTTCCTCTGGCTTTCTCTTTCTCCCTCTTTCCTTCTCTACTTCCTCCCTCCTTCCTCTCTCTCCCTTCTTCCTTTCCTTCTGTCCTCCTTCACTACCTCCCTTCCAAATAGATGACTTCAGCTTCAACAATTGTTTGAAGGGATGTTTAATGCAAGAGTTAAAAAAAAAAGTTAATTTCATTAGGAAAAAGAGTAGCCAGGGGTTGTCCTGTGTAACTAATGACAGCAATCTCTCACTTGAGAAAGCACTATAACCCAAACAGGAATCAGTTGTTATCTTTGTTTTCTTTGTTTTTTTTTTAATTATGCTGGAATCACAATATTAGCTGGGCCTACAGGAGAAAAAAAACATTTGGAGACAAATATAACAGTTCTCTCATGAGACAGAACATCTGTTTTTTTCAAAAATTTTCTATGCAATTTTTCTCGTTTTTATAGTTTATGCCCATTTGAAAATGAGGGCAAAAATTTTCTACTCAGTTTCTTATTTTTATCTTTAACCTTTTGTTTTTTCTCATCCCGAACTTGGAGAAGGTGGGGTGGGTTTTCATGGCAGGGCTTCCCTGGCCTGTCAGCCAGTGGACAGTGTCCTTTCCCCAGGATGCGGGGTTGAGGTGTCCCTTTGCCTCCAAACCCTGCTCATGCCCACGGCCATGTTTAAGTGGCAGCTCAGGGGTTTGTGCTGGGGCTTTGGGCTGCAGCATTGCTGATTTTTCCTTTATCAACTTTGTATTTCTCTTCCCCATGGCTTTAAAAAATTATTGAAATGTGAGCCTGAAAATGATTAAGAATAAAAAGATTTTAAAAATATTTAATTCAGTCAAGAGAGTATAAGTAATATATACCCTACAGTCTCCCAGTGGATGGTCTATAACCCCAAATGGATCATAAGAAGAAGCCTGAAAAATAAAAAAAAAATTATTATTTTTTTAACAACTGAAGTTCATAACATGAAATAAATATACAGGCGGCAATTCACATAGGCATAAAACTCACCTTCAAAAAATACTAAAACTAATTGAACAGCGTATTCCTTTCATTACCTGTAGATTTTATTGGATGTTGAAAGAGAAAGTTTTATCAAGGAGATTTAAAAATAGGCACATTCTCTTCAGTTCGAAAGAACATTGATGAGTAAATTGCCATCTATTCCTAAGATTCTCTGTGGTCTCCCATCAGCTGGTTCACCTTCGCCGTTACCTAATGTGGTGTCTCCAGAACATTTTTCCAGGGCCGCTGCATGTATGAGATTTTCCCAGTGAAAGGTTTCCTCAAAGGAAGTTGCCTATAAGCACTTCTCATATCTGAAGTTTCCTTCCCCAGACTCTGGAATCAAAGCATCGATACAGGATGGAAAAGGGCAGAAGCTCAGATACAGTTTTCCCTCTCCCTGGACCATGGAGTGAGAAATGAAACGAGCCTGGGTGCTGGGGTGCCAAGCCTTAGGGCAAGGTTCGGGTTTGTACCCAAATAACTCTCTGTCATTTGTGATAGGATAATAGGATGTTAACTTAATAAGAAATCTCAGGAAGAAGGGTTTGATGAAGGTGATGAGTCACCTTTAGTTTTTCTGCTCCCAAAAGAGAATTTAAATAAAAGCCACCCAGTAGCTTTTCCTCTCCAAGCAGTCACTTTCTCCCCACATAAACACAACCTTGTCTTGTCCGCTGATTTGCAGATTAAGATTATTCCTAACCGCCGGATATCCTTAGTTACTTGAAGTTAACCGGAAGTAACTGAGTGATGGGAAATCCGCAGTGACAGATGAAGCAGGGACCTACGTACTTCACGGCTCAGCTGTGTCTGAAAGCCCCTGGACACTTGCATCCCTCAGCTGCTTCTATGAATTCAGGGCCACTCTGGTTCTTGGGATTGCCTTGGCTCAGATTCCCTAATGGACCAGTCCTGGCAGAGGCTATAAGGTGGCCAAAAGTTGAGGTGAAACTGACAGCTGTTGGGCTTTGTGTAAGAGGTTGTGATATGAGGAAGAATGATGTTTTAGTGTTTTCCAGAGAAACAGAACCAACAGTACATAAACACACACATATATACACACATATGAACTTGTAGGATGGCAAGTTCAAATTTCTTAGAGGAAGCCAGCAGGTTGGACACTCAGAGAGGATTAAAATGTGTGTTCTCTTACCTTTTTAAATTTTTTTTTGGCATGGTCAGGCTCCGGGAATTGAACCCGGGTCTCAGGTCTCTGGCATCACAGGCGAGAATTCTGCCACTGAACCACCGCTGTGCTGCCCTAGAAGATGTGTTCTTGATGCAGAATTTCTTCTTCTGGAAACCACAGTTCTTGCTCTTAAGGCCTTCAACTGCTTCGATGAGGCTTACCTACGCTATGGAGGGTATTCACCTTTACTGAAATCATATCTATGAAATACGCCCCAGAGCGACTTGTAGGCCACTTTTTGACCAAGACCAGTCAAGTTCACACGTAAAATTAAGGAGATATGCATAAAGGGAGTCACGGGAAGCACCAGCACCATTTAAAGTCTCCGTAATCTAACATGTAGTCTCCTTTGGTAAATCAGGTGCTTTTCTTGCTTTCATCTTTTCAACTGAAGTGTGAGAAGCTTGTTGGCTCTAACTTGCCTTTGTGAAACTCAACAATTAAAAAATAATATTTTCTAATATATATAATGTATTTCTGTGGGCAAGATGAGGTTCCCCTGCCCCAAGGGGCTAATATTGCTTGGGCTCGTCTCAGCACTTTCCTTTTCTCAGACAGGGATGAAAACAAACCTTGGAAGTCCCTGATCACTGGGCTTCAGGTTTTTAGGTTCCAGGCTGACTGTGCCATTCAGGTAACATATGACTTCTTCAGTCCTGGATGGAACCATTGTTAAATAATTGAAAGAAAACTTCAAAGCCATTCATACTTTGTTTGTTTGTTTTGGGCAGGCTCCAGGAATTGAACCCAGGTCCCTGGCATGGCTGGCGAGACCTCTGCCTATTGAGCCACCGTGGCCTGCCCTTACTTAGTTTTAAGATCTAGTTTGAACAACTTGGTTTTACATTTTGTTTTCTCAAAACAGCAAAATAGTTACAATCCTGTGAGCATTTGAATTGACTAACCCTAGTTGGATCCCTACCACTTGTAGCTGTTTGAAGTTAGGTAACTTTCTTAACTAGTAGAAGGCTTAGTTTCTTTCTCTGTTAAATGTAGATAATACCTATCTACTGGGTGTTGCTGGATTGAATAAGGTAATATAAGTAAAATACCTAGCAAAGTTCTAAGGCACATAGATGGGACTAAATAAATGTTAGTTCTTTCTCTGGCTCCATTTTTGAGGTCAGCAGTCTGGTTAGATTTCTGCTTTTCTATGCATTCAAGACTTTTAGAGTTTTCTCGGTGTTTTCTACCCACCTTGAAGCAATGTTTCCATCTGTAACTTTTGTTAAAATTTTTAAAAAGTACACCTTTGAATGATAAATTTATTCAGTACTACTATGTTCTACACTTGAATTAATCAGGGTTCTTTAGAGAAACAGAGCCAACAGGAGAGATCTGTAAATATGAGATTTATAAAAGTGTCTCAGGTAACTGTGGGAATGGAAGAGTCCAAAATCTGCAGGGCAGGTTGGTGGCTCCAATGAAGGGTCTGTACAAACCCCACAGGAGAGGCTCACTGGCTGAAGAAGCAGTGAAAGAGTCTCTCTTCCCCTTAAAAGTTTTCAATTGATTAGATTATCTTATTTGAGGGAGAAGTGCCCTTAGTTGAACACAGATGTAATTAGCCTCAGCAGCACTCTAGTGACTGATGATTTAATACACCAGCCTTCCAGTTTATCAACCAGCCATGAAATATCCTTGCAGCAATGGTCAGGCCAGTGCTTGCCTGACCAGGCAACTGGGCATCATCGCCTGGCCAAGCTGACACCATAACCCAACCAGCACATACTTAGTGTATATTCTCCATTTTGCATTTTTAGGTCCCAGCACTTGACATCTAAGGACTACAAATTTATCTACCACATTTTATGTTTAACTATTTGAGTAAAGGAGAAGGATTCTAACTTGACATATCGGTCTCTACCCAGGGCGTCAAAACTCCTCTCTCATTCAAATAGTGCTTGATCATTTGCTGGTTCCCCAAGGGTTAAAAAAGGAAAATTGTATTTTTTCTGTTGCCAAAAGGAAAAGACTTTTTCCCCTTTTCCTTTTCTTAGAGCCTTTCTTTGAGAAAACTTGTATTTGTAAATCCTTTTTTTGTCCCTTTGATATGTATATATATCTTTCTAAAAACTAAATAATCTTGTGGCCAATTTCACCACCCAGGAAAGTTTTTCTTAAAGGTCTGGGTGGCATCTGTCTGAAGTTTCTCTCATCTCCTCATTCCCTGCTGGGTGAGGAGATCCATCTGCTCTTCTGTTGCCTCTTTCCTGTGTACTTTTCCACACTGGGTTATAAAGCACCTCCTGTGTTTCACTACTTCTCTCCCCATCTAACCCTTGAACACTCCAGGAACTGGTCTTCCACCTGTTTCTCCAGCACGGTTTCTGGCCCCTGTTGGCTGCCCTTTTCCTAAGTTTAATTTCATCTGTAATGGTCAGGAAAAATTGAAGACGATTTTACATATCAAGGCTTTGCTTTCTAAACTGCATGATCACTGAGAAGATCATTGAACTTCCCCCAATGAGAATGATCCCAGAGGAAAGAAAGCAAAGTCTCATGAAAATATTCAAGGTCGCCATAGGCAGTTGGGATGTTGGTTGATTTTTAAAATAATCTGCCAGATACTAATCAGGTGTCTTGACACAACTGTCTAATAACCGTTGTGCTGCTGATCCTACTCTCTGGCTAAGTGCTTTGACCTGCTTCAAGAAGGGAAACTCAGGTAAGTGTGGGAAAAATCTGATTTTTAGCTTGCCAGGTTTGGGGCTCTTTCTCACCTGGATGTTGTCTTTCCTTTTAAATTCAACACATTTTTGCTGATAAGTTACTAAGTACTAAACATAGAGACAAACACAAAGCTCTCTGAGATCGGGTCCTGCCCTCCAATAATAGCTCAGGGGAAAGTATTTGCAAAGTCCCCTTGGGGAAAATTCAACATCCCCATTTTGAGAATTCCTGATATTCTCACAAGCAGTGGGGACAATCAAATCAATATGCAGAGCCCTCAATCTTGAGATTCACCCCTATGAAACTTACTCCTGCAAAGGATAGGCTAAGCCTACTTAAAATAATGACTTAGAGTCACCCCCAGAGAACCTCTTTTGTTGTTCAAATGTGGCCTCTCTCTATCTCTCAGCCAAGAGGGCAGGTGAACTCACTGCCCTCCCCTTTTACATGGGACATGACTCCCAGGGGTGTAAAACTCATTGCCAACGTGGTATAGAAATCCTGGGATGAGATGGGACTCAGTTTCAAGGGATTGAGAAAACCTCTCAACCAAAAGTGGGGAGAGAGAAATGAGACAAAATAAAGTGTCAATGGTTAAGAGATTTCAGAGTTGAGAGACTATCCTGGAGGTTATTCTTATGCATTATACGGATATCCCCTTTTAGTTTATGGTGTACTGGAGTGGCTGGAGGGAAGTAGAAACTGTAGAGTTGTGCTCCAGTAGCCATGTTTCTTGAAGATGATTGTATAAAGGTATAACTTCTACAATGTGACTGTGTGATTGTGAAAACCTTGTGTCTGATGATCCTTTTATCTGTGGTATGGACAGATGAGTAAAACATATGGATAAAAAATAAACAAATAAAAGGTTAGAATAAATTGAGTAGTTGGAAATACTAGTGGTCAATGAGAGGGAGGAGTAAGGGGTATGGCATGTATGAGTTTTTTCTTTCTTCTTTTTAATTTCTTTTGCTGGAGAGATGCAAATGTTCTAAACATGATCATGGTGATGAATACACAATTATGTGATGATATTGTGAGCCACTGATTGCTTACCATGTATAGAATGTTCGTATGTTGAGAATATTTGTATGGTTGTTTGTTGTGTACAATAAAAATATTAAAAAAAAATAGTTCATGGGAAAAACAGAATGTGAGATTGACCCTTTACAGATGAAAAAAGTGCTGGAGAGGGAGATGTTACTTCCAGACAGCTAATACAGATGCTGTCCAGACCTAGGAAGCTCAAGGCAGGCAGACAGACCCTCTCAGAAGAAGTCCCCTTGGGATTCCCACTGTAAAGCACTTTTGGTGCTATTTGAACCCTCTTCTTACCTCTAAAATCCATTGAATACAAAATGAAGGAAGGAGACAGTGGTGTAAACCCAGACTGCACTCAGAACTTATCAAATGATCTGTAGTGAAAATATATCTTACTTGCAAATTCTCCTGAGCCCTGTGAAATGTGCCCAGTGCTGTAGAAATGAGAGTGCAGTGACCCTGTGCTGCAAAGTCTTTACCAACAATTGTCTTCCTTGTATTTTCTTATAGACTTATTGTCCCCTTGGGTCAATCTGTAGGTTCCAGTAGAAATAGGTCATAACCAAATCTTTTATAAGAACGAAAAAAAATCCTAACTGTCGACGATATATTTATATTCTTGCCTTGTATTTTGGCTGCCTCTAGTTAGTTTTAAGTATTGGTTGGTGAATGATAGCGCATATAACTTTCATCAAAGTCTATATTTAGCATTCCACAGGTTTTCCCACAGAGCTGTCTTTCAGAGACATAATTATGCAGTTATACCTACTGAATTTGGGTCCACAAATGTGTACCAAACACCTAGGTGAGGGACTGCTCCAGGTACCAGAAGCAAGGAGAACTGAGATGCATCCCTGCTCTTGGGGATCTTCATATAACAACCATTGCAATCCCAAGCCTGGCTGTGACACCTGGAGGTGTCTGGAGGTCTCATTACGGCATCTTGGGAGGACAGAGGAGGGAACGAGCGATTTGAGTAAGAGAGATAGAAAGTTCTGTGCCTCAGATGGAATGGCATATGGGGGGGATGGGTATCGTAAGAAGGGTGAAATCCTGATTAGAGAAGAAGAGGAGAGAGAAGCACTGCAGGATAGCGCCTATCTGTGGATGTGCATTTTGGCCAGAGCATGGACCCTGCACTTGGCGGTGGGCAAGGGGACAGCAGTGGTTGTGGGGG